>DWME01009040.1:0-11213 GCA_018244795.1 Parelbella ahira ahira
AGTAATTTAATTACATTTTACTATAATTCCGAAATCAAACGAAAATAACCGAAACAGTGTTTGGAGGGGCGCGGACGCCCATTTCCAAAATGGCTGCCTTCGGATTACATGACGTAATACCTCAAAATTCACAAAAAACATGCAATATTTTGGCTAAGAATTTTTTTTCACGCAGCAATTGTTATAACGAAAAGTGAGCTACAAATATTTAGCTCAGACGAAAGTGGACTGTAAGCGCAATGTCAAGACGATGCGGACGACGTATCGCTCGACGGCTCGCTGCAGTGTCCATTGTAAAATTGAACTATAAAACAAAATAAATATATGCACCAAGATTAAGTATAAATTCCACACGATGGGAACAAAATTCTCGCTAAAAAACTCCTATAAGACTTGGACTTGCAGCAAATGCGCCTTACCTTCGCTTGTGCTCGAAAAAAAAGTACATAAAACAAAGACTTATTTTAAAATGGCGTACGCAGATGAAAGCCGAGTGCTGGATACGAAAAAAATTGGAAAGCGAACTCACCTCGTGCCGAGCCAACATGGCGGTGGACAAAGGACCGTGCGGAAAACTGCGATCCGTTGCGGAAAGTTTTGCAAAAACGTACTGGAAGGGTACAATCAGACACACTGGAATGGTTTTGGGGCTATTAATTTGTGATTTTTGATTTTTCGCGACGGAGACGGAGCGTAATGCATGCGCTTGGATGCATCGGAGTGTACTGACCTAGGGCTTGTTGCAGTCGCGCAGGGCTTGCACACAGTGACACGCTACGCACACCGATACAGCCACGGCGCGCATGCCACTGCCACCTCTATACCCCTGCGGCTTAGGGTGGGAATGGCGTGCGGCACTCCTACATACGTAGAAAGTCTGAAGAGTCCGTTCGATACCGTGGCAACAGTCTGAAACAATATTGAGCTCAGCGCAGCACTACATAGAGTAGGCAGTCGGGGAACTTCGTCGGATTCTACATCCTATTTCACCACCCGACCACACCTAGTTCTTACGTCGCGAAATCTGTTAATTTTTCAAATTTAAATTTGAAATTTTGCCATTAATTTAAGTCAAAAAATGCTCCATTAATATAAGTCGAGAAAAATTAGAATTCTGAATTTTTTTTTCAGAATTAATAAAAATGTTTCTAAAATCCTTCAAGTTTAGAGCAATGTTAAAGAACTATACAGTTTAAGTTCCAAATATAACGCTATAAAACTTCATATTCTGCGCTAAGCTCTCGGGGTGGCGCAGGCGTAGTGGTGCCCATTGGCCACGGCTGCGCTTACTGCCAAGCTAGAGAACTAATATAGAGCTATACTTAACTAACAAATATCTAGTGAGTTACAACCATTTTTATTTCCACCATTTCCTTGTTTATAACTCTCATATAACTTTCTAGATTTAATTTATATTGATTTACCATTACAGTATTGACGTTACACAGTAGGTAATATACATCATCAGTATTTAATAGAAATATTATCAGCTTATGTGACAAGAAAAAGAAGTTTTTGGATTAGGAAATACTATTTTAAATCTCAAGAAAACAATTAACCAGTAAAGACGTTTTGTTAAAACGACGATGTTGCTATGACGAATATAGTGATATAATAATTGGTGGCTGTCAAGACATCATGACGAGATGTATGTAATACGTAATTTTCTTCATACAAGTATATAACTGAGAAATAAAGACTCTTTCCTGGGAGTGAATTTCACTTTAATATTAGACAAGTGGAACAACTCTAGCAGGAGATCTAGAGGTTTAGATGTAGAGGAGAATTTAGAGGTCTTGGTTATTTAATATCTGGTTAATATCTTTTGAGTATAGGAAACTGATAACATGTAAATTTTTATGTGCATTAAATGTTTAACCACATTTAACTGCTTCTCTAAATAGATAGATACCATAACCCTTTGGCAGCCAGCGACCTGGATCTCATCCGTGCTTAAATTTATTAGACATACCTACTGTCTTCAAAACTACAAGCATTACAAATTTCTATAATACAAAATGTAGAGTTATAGTCTGTTCAACGCCATGATCTCTACATCTATCCTCGCAACACCACATCCCGAAGAAACCAATATCGATGTTAGGTAACAGTACCTGCCGGACGCCGCAGACCGGTACTACCGACCGGTCGTTCCAGCTTCACCGGAAGTAACATTACGGAGGAAACATATTTGCAACACTTTTTAGGTCCAAGAAATGGTATTGACAGTGACACCGACTCTACCAAAATTCAACTGGTTATAGACTCAATTAACAGCATTGATATTATGTTTTATTTATCTGAACGTCTGCCAATTCGTAGTTGATGATTTTGAGAACATCCGATTTGTTTTAGCCTGTTCTAAGCATTACATTGCGTCAATTTAAGTACATGTTATTAATGGAAATACCATTAGTAGCCTTGACTATTGTCTGATGGGTAATTAATCTGTTACGAAACAGCCAAAATTATTGCTTATTGATATGACAAGCTCTGCGTCAAAACTAATTTTTTTAAGCTAGTACACAGTTATGACAATAATAAATTACGCAAACACTATAATGACAACAAAATTACGTAAGCACTATAATGACAGATAAAAAACTATGCTATAAACGCTGTTAGAATTGTGCAGATGTTATCCAGACGAACCTGACAATTTCCAGACGGCTGTGAATAGGATCAATAAAGAATAATGAACTACCTATGCTTGGAGACTATACAGAGATGAAATTGTAGTACTTATGAAACACTGAAGGTGCTCTACCAGCTTGGAGCGACACAACGTAACTACATGTAAATTATGACAGGTTATATATGTAGATGTGTACGCTTGCGAGGCATGCAGTTTTCAGCTGCACTGGCTGATAGGCGCGGTGCAGCGCGGGTCGCACGTTATCAGCGCCGATAGCGCGTTGTCAAGGGCACCGCGGAGCTGCACGCGCGCGCCGGCGGGCATACTCGCACTTCAGCAACACGGTGGTTCTCGTTCACCCAATTCAATCCTTGTCCTCTATTGTGACAGAACAGAGCAGAGCTATTCTCACTATTGAAACTTGGCGAACGCTACTGTTATATATAACAATGTATGTATCAGTGTAACATAAGTAGGGTTAGATTAATGGTTTGAATTCGCCCTCCGTTCTGGGAAGTGTGGGTGCTTGGTGAGCATTTTCTTAAAAAATGTGCCTGTTAAGAATAAACATCTCTTGGTCACACTCCAAGGAAGCTAGTAAGTGTCTAAGAGAAGGTAAGAGTGTAGTACATAATTTTAAACATTTGAACTTCACATAAATATATTATGTATTACATAAATTAACAGAAAGAATTAACCAGTGAACGTTTCCGGCGGTGGAAGCTTATAAAGTAACATTTAGATTCGGTTCTAAAATATTATCACGCATATTGCAGATAAAGTTAGCCAGACACTAAGGATTTTCACCTGTTACAGTCCTGACACAGTTCCTTCGCCTTGTCTACATTCGCTAAAATTTAGACAGATAAAGTTTAGATACATACGATCACGCCTAGATTGCCTGGATTATCAGGAAGCCGCGCGTAAGTAACGACATTAAATCTACGACATATGCAATACTCGTATGTACCTACCCACTTTGGACCACTCCCATACTAGGCAGGATCCATGATATGGTGATGAGATAAGTGATAAACTTCATATTTACATACATTTATAAATACGTATATACTTGTAACATCACACCTGTAATCCCTGAAGAGGTGCTGTTCCGGCTGTTGGAGGCTCACTTACGTAAGTGGCCTTCAAACTCAAACTAAAAAAATCAGGAATGTACATACGATCAATTCTAAATTCTTTAAAGTCCAGCTTCAGACAGAGTGCACTAACAGTGTTCAAAGGTGTAATGATCTCTTTATCTTAACATCAAAATATCGCACTGACCATAGTGGCGCCACCGGATCTTGAGTATTCTGTCTTTTCAAAACCATTAGTTCTCAGATTGTGATTCTAATTACGTAATTATTATGTAACAAGTTATAGCTTGGTATTTAACATTTATTTATATCGTTCTAACATTCCGTAGTATAAAGTTACTGAACTATATATATTTTTAACCACCGACCTGAAAATTATAGAGTATCGTATAAAAAGGGGCTAGAATGAAAAGATTGTATCGGTGTTCGGATGATGATGGTGCAGTGATAGTGTCCGGTAAAATATTACTTTATTTAGTGAAATCGTTTGGAGTTTTTGCAAACGGTTTTATACATGTATAATTTTAGTTATGTCAAACGATACGTATCATTTTGCTCAAAACACGTCCAACAACTCGGACATCGATCTCTTTCTAACGAGCTATACCCACACACTGTGAGAGGAAGTATTCTGTAAACGTCAGAAATCAAATTAAATTCCATTATGATTGAAGCAAATGAAAAACTGTAATGAAACTGTCGTGTTTATCAGTGACACTGAGTCGTGATTTCATGGTCGTGACGGTCCTCTTGGCAGAAAGAGGTGATTTGTCTTTGGCTTCGCCGTTTCTCACGGCTTGTGTAGGTACGCCAGATGCAATATATTTTTAAGCACATTTTATTTATTCTACACTTATTTTTTGAGAAAAGATAGCGAAAATATATAAGAGTTGAAAATATTTGAGGATAGTAAAACAATAACATAGTAACGACTTTCATTTGTGTAGTTGTTATTATGCAGAACCGATTGCCGCTGGAGCAGACGTGTTCTGTAGTGTAGACCGCGACTTTAAAATGTAGCGTAGGACGCCCTCCAGCTAGGTGGAGTGACGATATATGGAAAGTGGCTGGTGGCGGTTGGATGCGAAGAACTGAAGATCGACCATAATGGCGTGCTATTGGAGAGGCCTATGTTCAGCAGTGGACGATGATGGGATGATAAAGTGTGTTGCTGTATTAATCATCTTTAATACAAAAATGTGAATTTAGATTCTCTAAATTAAATACAGACTGAAAAAATACATATCGGGAATAAACTGAACGTTTGCTCAATGACAGTTGAGGACGCGATGACGTAAATTATTATGTGACCGGTGCGAACGAGCGATGTGTCAACTTTAGCACATTAAATACGTGTTATAATCGAGCAACCCTAAACCCGACGACCCAAGGCCGAGTACAAAGAGTACTGGGCCCAGAACCGAGCCTTGTGGCACTCAATGAAAAAAAAAACAAAAATCGAGACTTGCTCTCTTATCAATTATTCCCTGGCCGGTTTCATGCTTGTAAGTGAAATGGGGGTCTTTCCAATCGAATGTACACCTTATCCGATATGATATACGAGTTATAATCAACAGTAGCAAAGTTAAAGGCCTTGGCAAAGACAAAAGTGGGGTGTGGTAAAATTATGCTGTTGCTAAGTGACCTACGTAAGAACTTTTAGCGTTTCGAAGTAACGTGAGTTTTTACTTGGAAGTTGTTGAAACAAAATACAAATTTATATTTAAGTAAACCCACATATTTGTTCAATATATTGTGCGTGTGCGTATATTTGTTAGATTTGTGTTACCACCGCGTGCTAGTTCAATGCGAGACGATCGTTGGTTAATTTTTATATAGGTAGGAAGCGAATTTACAGACTTCCTACTATTAAGGCTTCGCAGTTTTTGCAACCAGTTGCCAACAGCTGTTACTAATCGAAGTAGGAGCCGGTTCACCCGAGGCAAGTACGATCAGATCCCAGCATCGGACAGGAGACATTTCAGTAAGCAGATATACATGATCGATGTCCGAAGAAAACGCGCATTAAAATGCAAATATTTTCCATATCTGTCAGGATGTTGGTATAGCATTTCTGCTTTTCAGCATTTGGCGTGGCATTAGTTTTCGTGAAGATCGGTTTCAATCATCGTCATCTTCATCGACCCTTATCGTTCCACTAATGTGCATGTGTCTCCTCTCAGGATAAGAAGGATTGAAGCCAAGTGTGGATTGAATGAGTTCATTGGTTGGTCATTTGGTTTTGATGAATAACTGATATTAATTTTTTTACGTTTACGTTACGTTAAGTTTTTTAAGTGATCAAGCGCAATTAAGCAGGTATAACATATCCTAAAGAATATTATGAAAAACTTAAAGTGACGTAGGTTTTCTCATCATCTTCTCCTTCCGCCTTCATTTCTTCATTCAATTTGTCGTAAAAAGTTTTATTCCTGGTTTCCGCCCTCAAGGAACGAGTTTAAAGGAAAATTGTTAGTACAGATTGATTTCCAACATCAGGTCTCTATTTTAAATTCAACATTTATAACTTGGAAATGAACAAACTTGTCTAAAGTTTTAAATTTAGTTCATATTATATCTTTCACTATTTCAATTTGTGTAAATTTATTTTTAGCCTTAGCTTTAGCTTAGTTGTAGTCTTAGCTGAGTCTCGCTTTCTTGATAAAATGGACGGACTGACCAAATGTCGCCTGTAACCCCTGAAGAGATAGGCAGAGGGGTGTAGATCACTAACACGTTTCACCAGTTACGTTTAATTCCCTTGGAATAGGTGTTGAGTCTATTGCCATACATCGGCTACAACTCCAGACTGCGAGTCACTACTAGAAATTCTAAATTAGAAAAATCGAATAGCACACGACCCGGGATTGGAACCCAGGACCTCCCGATTGGCAGTCTAGATTTCTATATTGTTGTTTTCCCTGATAAATATGTGTTGATTAAATAAGGTAAAATTAGAAAAATGGTCTTGACTTTGATTTTAAGGGTATTGCTGGTCAGCAGGTTTTCCGGGTACTTTATTGAAATAAAAAAAAAAATTCTAATAATATTGTACTTGTACTTCCCGGAGCAGGTAGGCAGAGGAGTGTATTACTCCCACGTTTCACGTGTTGTATTAAACGTCTCATGGAATAGGGGGTCAGCCAGATTTTGTAATACTTCCAGATATTTCAAATTATAAAAACCCGATAGTAGCCGATCCGGGCATTCAATTTGCGACTTTTCGTTCAGTGTCTGGGCTTGCAATTCCTAGACAACGAGGCAGTCTACGAATTTTAATAGCTTTTCAAATTCATTCCTCAATCTTATACAAACCGTGATCTAGGTTCATAATTGTAGTCTAACCAGATGAATATTAACATGTCATATTCTCCATTATTAGGTATGTTGTAAGTTTAATGATGCAGATAACAGACAACACTAGAACTACCTCCGTAGTTACACAACAAACTCCTATATCTCATCAAAGTATGTGCGTCTTCCAAAATGCCGACAACCCCGCAAGCGGCGAGATTGCATAATCACTGCTAACTTGCTTTCAAAAGCCAGTACGATGCCCTGTCTCTTTCCCCCGTCATCCAATGAGAGGAAGACTAGTGTTATCGATTTCACGAGCTCACTACACCATCTCTCTCGTAAGGGATATTCCACACTGCTGAGCAACGAAGATTTAGAGACGAATACTGATTGCGGTAACTGAAGCGAATGTAAAGCCCGAAAACGCTTAGGAAAATTTCTTTACCTTGATTTAAAGTTATGTTCTCTATATTCTTCCCTTTACTCATTTTTCCTGTATCTGGGGTGAACCGAGTGAGCACTGCATCTGTTCGCATGAGTGCACAATTAATGCACATCAGTTGAAAATAGTAAATTGGCAAAAAGTCACGAAGTTTGTGAGGCGATCTGTGGAAATTATCCAAATTTAAATATACTGAAGTCCGGAGATTGAGGTAAATAAAACTAAAGTCCTAGAAGGTCAGTCATATTCGCCTGAATTCTCTCCTGGATTACCTTAAAAATCCTCATAGCTTAAGGTCAGTTTACCGCTTATCAAAGTGGAACAATTACTTTCTTGATAATAACGAACTTGGTATCACCAAATAAGGCTGATTGACGCTGATTATTATATTAGATGTGAATTTCATAAGACAATAAGAAACTACAGTTGTTTCTTGCTGAAGATTACCATGCGCGGCCGCTATGAAAAGCGTCACTAGTGTAGCCGCTTCGAGACTTTCGGGACAGAATTAATCAATACTAGTCGGGCTCACAGCGGAGGCTCTTCGCGTGGTACTTTCAAACTGAGGCTTAAGGTAATAAATGCTTAACAATGAAAAGGAATGAAGAAACAATGAAAGATGTTATGAACAAAATACTTTTGCAATGTTATTTCACAACTATTTTCAGCATACTTATTACCTTATTCTTCTCGATTTGGTTTACGGTCTCTCCCTGATTGTAGCAGGTAACAGTACTGATTGCTGCTCAAGAATAACTGGTATATAATGAACTCGACTCACTAGTTCACATTCGTGACGTGATGTCATGACTTAACACTCGCGGTCATTTGCATGTCACTTCAGGTAGTCTTATGGCTTAAACTTGAACTTAAGAATTTACACATTTCAACGCTTAAGATTAAAAAATATCATAGCTACATACCTAACAATGTCGCGTGACCTCGTTACCTGTAAATGTTAATAGACAATTTAATAATGTATTTCGAGTAGTATCTTTTTCAAAGTAGAAAAAATCGTATAATGCGGTGGTCGAGCCCAGGACTTGCTCAGCAGTCGCGCTTGTAACTACGAGACCAACAAAGGAATAAAATATTTACTTAAACATATACATATATGTATATATATAGATGCAAGTATCCTTCAATATTTTCATCATGAGCCAAGTTAGTTGGTACAAAAAACGATTTGGCATTTCGCCCTTTGTTCATAGCAATAAAGGATAAATAAATATAGTGCCGCCTTCAGAGCGGGTCACATAACCGAGTGCAGTCCGCTTCCAACTCTATTATACCACAGAATGCTGTGAATATACTATGTATATCTGTCGCCTCAAGTAGGGCCTTATCCGGGAAACATTAAGTATTCTGATATTTCCGAAGGAAATTTCAGAACCATTTTCTGTAATTGATGAAATGAAATGCTTATAGTCGTATAACGATTGTCAATTCTTACCGTTTTATCAATAACCCCTGGTCCCACTTATTGTTTCCTTTTTATTGTACTTTTTTGGTTATACATGAATATATGCTAAAACAATTTTAGAGAGGCGTTTCTAAGGGTTCAAAGTGTCTCAATATTTAAACTCGAACAAAAGTCTTTTAGAAGCTTTAGGGACTGACTTCCACTATGTATATAACATGGGTGAGAATGTTAACGCACGTATACTACGTAATGGCTGTATGGTTTCGCCTGTTCAGTTATAGCTTCACGCGGCTTATATCACGACTTGTAAGCAGACTTGTGTCAGTAATATAAAAAGTAAGCGCACAAAACTTTGTAGATTTGTTTATGTTTTAAAGATAACGCTTATATGAACACGAACAATGAACGAGAAAATAGCAAACAATTAGAAGTTATCGAAAAATATTTTGACAAAGTCGGTCAAATGTTGGTCGATCCCCAGCTCAGATGGCAACAAGATAGTAAGCTCACGTCCGAAGTCCTGTCAGGAGAGGCACTGCATTTCGACTTGAGACGTCTGCCTGCTCTACCTTTTCAAAAAAATCTCATCATGTGTGATCGTACATAGCAGCCATGTCGAGTGCTGTCCTTGTAAAAAGTAATGATTAATTTTTATTGTTATATCATAACACGGTTCCTTACAGTGCAGGCAGTGCGAACCGAATGTCAAGTCTGTCCCTACATTTGACATGCTTCTTCTACATCTATCACTCTATTCAGACATGATATGATACTGACATGACTTATATGGATTTAATAAATATTCTGTCCACCGAGAGAGAGACCATGGAGTAACCCGCTGACAACGGCGAGTATCACAGATAGACGAGCGCATCGCAGCCAAAACCTTGTGGTCCAGGTAAACTGGCAACATGATCGTTCCACACGGAAGTGCCTGCAATACAGCCTTCGCGGTTCGACGACCTCCGCTCAATCTGTCGTCGGCCGCGCGCCGCCACACTCGCAGCGGGCTGGGGCCAGCGCGGCTAATATAAGCTTACTATAGCGAATCTAGGTTCAAATCCCTATTCTGTTGACTATACTCTGGTTTGTTGAATTAGTAGGCGAATGATTCTCAGTGGCGTCAGTACAATTGATATCTAGTTAGAACTTCTGTTTTGAACATAGAACAATGCTTGTATGTGACTCACATTTATTGCCACTGCTACAGGTTTATTTTATAAAAAATCCTTGCTCAATGTTAACACGCGTTTCTTCCTCATACTCGTATATTATGCGTTATTTACGTTCAGACTAAAGAATAACAGTGTGAGCCAATGGCATCGCAACATGATTTGCAGGGTTAACAGTTTATTTTTCCTATAGTGTGAAGAGAGTCGAACAGTCATTGTCGCATCGGACGTCATTAGATTGCATCTTTCTTTTCTATTGTATTACTTTAAATGACGTTTAATACAAATAATGGTGTCAGCTGTTAATGTAGATAGTCTCAGGAATAGATAACAAAATCATCTTAGCACATTAATTGTTTGATACCACTCGATTGTAGAACGTATAGCATAATTGGTGAAAAATGCGAGTGTACTATACAACTCTGATTTCTCCTTCGGATAAATAGAGGCGTGATAGCATTCTTCTTAACCGCTCAAACGTAAACCTAAAATCGCTTGCGCCTTATAATCCGCTAATTGACACGGCACGCCCAACTACGAGACGAGTGCAGTCAGAGGAAAACGGCATTGCGCCATCCCTCCCGCACTCAGCGGACATCGTATCTTGATCTCAACTCCACCGGCTCTGTGTTGAAATTTGCCAAAATTAAATTACTTGGTCTGGAGCGTTCGGGCCGAGTACTGCGATGTAGAGCGGGTGTAGAGTCTGTTTGAGAATTTAATTGGATTAGAGCAGGAATTCTACTGCCAGCCCGTAGCCCATTGCTCTACAATGTCATACTTGTACAAATACATGAATGTTAAGAGAATAATTGGTATTGAGCCCAGGGTCTAACCAATTGAGATCAGGTCAGAAATCTTGGATAAAAGTGTCCTATTTGATTGGGATATTTTATTTCCTTTTCTAGAAGCAAGATATTTAATAAACTTCTATGATTAGAAAAGGTAGCCTATCTGCAGTTGCTATCGGAAAGTTAACTTTATCTTAATTATTTTTAATTTTCATTATAAGCGAAATTTCGTAGTGTTGGAACGGATTTGAAGTAGGTCCGGCCACTGCAGGCCGACCATTATTGTATTGCACTCGGAGTAAGGGAAGAGTAGTGAGGTGTATCGTATATACGTTTTTAAATATGGCTGCCTCTTT
>DWME01009041.1:0-11212 GCA_018244795.1 Parelbella ahira ahira
ACAACTCTACAGTATTCACGTATACATTGACTGCCTCGTTGGTCAAGTGGTTGCAAGCGCGACTGCCGACCGGAAGGTCCTGGGTTCGGGTACTATTGGATTTTTTAATTCAGAATTTGTAGTAGTGACTTGGAGTCTGGAATCGTGCCCGATGTATGACGATAGGCTCAACACCTATAACATGGGACTAAAACATAACTGGTGGAAAGTGGCAGTGTACTACACTTCTCTGCCTACCCCTTCGGAGATTACAGGCGTCATTTTACGGTTTTATGTTAGTGTCACACGAAATATTGTTACTTTATAAGTTAAGCTTAAAGCTTAATTTTAGAGGCTGAAGCCAACCTTACCCGTGCGCGGTGCAGCTTGCTGTTATTAATGTAACGAACGAATATAATACAGAGTATTCCCGGCTCAAAAAGAAATGCATTCGCGCCATATGTGGCATTCCTCCATATGGGTCGTGCAAGCCACTATTTCAAAAACTAAACATACTAACATTGCCTAGAATGTATATTCTGGAAGTACGCATGTTTGTTAAAAAGCACAAAAATCAATTTACGCCTACAGAACGGGTTCACGTTCGCTGTACAAGGAAGTAGGAACACACAAAGACTAGTTTACGATGGACCACCACGTACTTCGTTGCTCCAACGTAATGCGTGTGGAACGTGCGTAAAAATATGGAATAAATCACTTATATACATTACCAGAAAGTAAATTCAGACTAACACTGAAAAAATATCTTTCACTTTAATTCGTGTTGTGCAGAGGTTGTGTGTGCGGATAACTAATTATTGGGTTGATCGCGATTGCCTCGGCTAGATAGTGAAATGAAAGAATTTCCTTGTTCGTACTAACGCTGTATTAATACTGCTACAGTATTGTACGAAGTAATGCGTAATAGTTAAATGTAATACTCTAGCCATCACTACTAGTAATAAGAAAAATCCAATAGCTCCCGACCCAGGATTTAAACTCAGGACCTCCCGATAGGCAGTCGCGCTTGCAACATCTCGACCAACGAGTTTAAATTAACTATTATTTACTGTAAACTGCTTTTCCGGGCAGGACGACGTCTGCCGGGTCCGCTAGTATTTTATGGGTCTAAATGATAACTAAATAAAAAAAATCTTGTAATTATAATGTGCCGATAATAAAAACTCCAAAAAAAAATAAATTGTATTTAATTTAAATTTTATACATTGTCCCTACTGGAAACACTCTTTGAGCGCGGATTCTCAAGCTAGATTTATTTGAGTGCCAAGAAAGGATACTTCCAAAATCTAATAAAATTTAGTCACAGTACCTCCATAATAGCCTGCAATGGCAAGACTAATTCTTTATATTGCCTCTTTTGTGCAAGGGTCCTCAGGGTGGCCACACCTCCCACTAGCATGTGCAGGTGATTGAGTGCAGTAATGGCAGTTGTGAGGTTCCATTTGGCACGGTCCAGCTGCTTGATTTCAGCAGTGATCTCTCTCACCATGGATTCACTGCGCTCTGCCTTTTTGTTTATATCCGCTACCTACACAGGGGACATAATTATGTATGTATGTACATCGTTTTTTTAATTACTACATCAAGTTCCTGAAGTTGTTTGTCTGCAGCAATACGGCATACACAGTACAGCAGTGAACCCACTCACCTTCAATAGCACCCACACTTTCAGATTATAATGTTGCTGAGTACATAATGAGAACAAATAAAGTTTTTCTCTAAACGCTAAACTTGAAGTGGCCAGTTCGTAATAGTGTGAAGCTGCCATAAACACAAAAGCTGTTAGCTACAAGTATTAGTGAACAATGAGAAAGTGAAAAAAATAGTTGTAAAAAGTAAATAAATGAAAATGTTGTATATGAATTTAGATATTCCAAAGAGACCAGGAAATCTTCACAATATAGGGAAAGGGGAATTTTTTAATCCGAATTTAATGTGTGCGAAGCCGCGGGCAAAAGATACTTACATATAATAAAATAATTATTTTTGCAAAAGCTTGTATTTCTTTAATCTCATAAGATTCAGCCTGTGTTTACAATAAAAGCGGAAAAAAATGTAGTTATTTACGACATCACATTAGAAAACTTAAAATTAACCGAATTTCTCTACTGTACAATAGATGTTATTATACATATAAACCTTCCCTTTGAATCACTCTATCTATAAAAAAGCTGCATCAAAATCTGTTGCGTGGTTTTAAAGATCTAAGCATACATAGGGACAGACAGCTGAAAGCGACTTTCTTTTATACTATGTAGTGATGGTTTTTATTTCTGACATTAAGCATAATATATGAAATAGACCAAATTGGTAGTGAATTAAAATTTATGGTTTTCTTTTTTAATGAGCACCTATGTAATAAGATCATTTTAAAGTTATGTGTACAACAATACACTCCATTCCCCTACAGTTCCTAAGGTGTATGAAGTGTACCAACCCTCATTATTAAGGATGGTAGCTTTTAACTGTAACCCAGGATCCATGTCCAACAAAGATTCTAGAAGGGTTGGAGAAAATTTTGATGAGGAAAATAGAAATCAGTTTTTTCACTAAAATAATTCAACATGAGACTAGTAAGGGAGTTAAGGGTGTAATATGTATATTAAAATAAATTACCTGTAAGGCTAACTCAGAAATGCATCTTTGCGCTTCCAACAAAGCCTCATGGCCAGCTAATCTCTGTGAATGCTGAGCACGCACCAGCCTCCTAATATCATGCTGCACAGCTGATAGACGGAATTCACACCTAGTTGCTGTACTCTCTACACCAGATAGAGACTGTTCAGTGGGGAACACCCTGTTAATATATGCCACTGCATCAAACTGAAACACAATTTTTAAAGTAAATAATACCTATTGAATCATCCAGGTCAATGCTTTTTACCACTAGTGGTCCAGATGTAAGCAAAGAGCTCAGAGCCAAAACTCAAATCAACTATGAACATGCCCAATACTTTTCTTATAATAGACAGCTACAATTAATTGTACATGATGAACCTTTTAGATGCCTGCAGTTATGGTATATCTTAGCATTTATATTAGTTTAAGCTTTCAGTGGGTAACTTATCCACATGTCTGTAAATTTAGCTCCAATTAAAGACCAGTGTGCTGTTAGCGTCCCAAATTTTTTTTATCATGTAATAGGCCAGCGTTTGGCCACAATCCTCCATGGAGCACTCTTGCCTAGGAAAAGCCTATTCACCCTTGTGTTGAAGAGTTCCAAGTTATATGTTACTTGCGATAAAAAGGGTTCTACTCAGATTGAGTCGGCGCTCAGCAATCAGAAATAAACTTAGTTTCAGGCTAATATGACTAATAGCATGTCAGATCATTAATGTTGTATCTTTTATGTCTCATAACAAAAAACAAGTTTACAGCGAGAACACCGGTGTGTATTTTCATACCAAAATAACTATAATATCATAATAAACAAAATTTAAGAACCATACTTCATCGCTGTCGAATTGTTCGGTTCCCCCCATTAACTCTTCGATTCTATTTATAGCGGATCCTGGCAAGTTTAATTGCACCTCAGGCCCGCTATCTTTATCATCTTGCGGGTCGTTAGAATCCATTTTATCAAAACTTTTCAGTACAGGAATATTCAATAAAATTATATTCACATCACAATAAGATTTGTCAGTTTGACGTGGAATGGCATAACGACATTGATATTTGCCCAAATCGCTTATTTCAATTAAATATAGGTGCAATATACACAGAAATGAAATTTTGAGTAATAGCATAGAACCTCAACATACAATTAATAATAAGTACAGCATTTTTATTTAAAGTTATGTTATAGCTGGAAAGGTATCAAAGTACGATAAAACATTAGATTAACATGATAATTCGATACACGTATCCAAACGTTTATCTACACTTGCTTGGATACTTCATTGTTACTCAATTTTCAACTCAGTCAATTTTTTACGCTGGCGCCGTATGTTCGGTTTGCCAAGGCAGGATGAGTGGCTACGACCTTACTTCGAAATAACCAAATAGTGTTCTTATTGTACTGTTTTCTATTCTATTGCCAGTGCAAGTGTCAGTGCAGTGCAATGGCTCGGCTAACAGAGGAGATGGTGATCGCTCGTTCCAAGCAGTCTGACTTGACAGCAATAAAGAAGTTAAATTGTTGGTGAGTACAGAACAGTCCGAGCCTTGTCTGGAATCAGACTGGCATAGATAATAGCGTTACGCTAGCTCTGACCTCAGGTACATTAACCCAGCGATGATTCCCGCGGTTAACTTGCAGTATTGTTAGTTCTTAGTCATCTTAACAGCTTCACTTATCGGTAATGAACATAAACATTAAGCTGATCATACGTACTAGGTTACGGTCTGCGGAAGTGCATTTGCATTTTACACAACCATTCTTAGACTGTTGCATCTTTCTCTCTCATGAGTACGTTTACAGAATTAATAAATCGGATTACGAGACGTTAATAGTACAAAAAATATTGTGTAATTGTGGGCAGCTATAACTTCTTTAAAAATACATTATTTCTGTTATTTGAAATAGTTCCGCCATTGTTTGTTGTTTCTTTTCTGATGTAAACATGTCAAAGTATGTACAGTAGTGTTAAATAAATAATGCCACATAAATATGTACATAATCAGTTATTGATTTTTAAACCTTGATTACAAAATGGAAAGTTTCCAACACAAGATTATGCATTGCATGGTCTAGTTAGATTATTGTTAGTGTGTTTGGTATAAATATAATCACAGCAAATGTTTACCTAGTAGTAATGAGTGAGTCATGTCTGTGGGTAGCACAGTACTACTGCAACTATATATGGAGCCTGTGAGCTGGGGATATGCAAAGTAGGCTTGGCTATTTTAAATACCCATTTAGCTCACTCATCTCACAAGAGTTATAAGCTTTGTTGTAACATAATATATTAGAATATACTTTGTATTTCATGAAAGATGTTAAGGTTGACAGTTAAACATGTAGGAGGGTCTCTGGCATGTAGAGGCCTCCTAGCTATAGGAAGTTTTGGCTTGGAAATGAAACTACTTATTTGGCATTGCTTGGTGGAAGAACTGTTTCGGAATGCTTTATTCGGTAAACCTGTCCGGTATTTATAATAAAAATATTACAACCCTACAGTCTATCATAATATATTTGAAATATCATATATTTGAAAACATACACTTTTAAAATGTAATTTGTAATATCACACCTGTAATCCCTGAAGGGGCAGGCAGAGGAGTGTAGTACACTCCTACATTTCACCAGTTACGTTTAAGTCTCATGGAATAGGTAGTGAGCCTATTGCCATACACCAGGCACAATTCTAGACTCTGAGTCACTACTAGAAATTCTAAATTAGTAAAATCCAATAGCAACCGACCTGGTATTTTAACCCAGGACCTCCTGATCAGCAGTTGCACTCGCAACTGCTCGACCAATGAGGCAGTCAATGTTTTAAGTACTTTTTTCGAAATGTATTTAGTATAGTTCCAAATGTATTTAGTTGAAATAAAAGTATGGGATTGATAACAGCAAGAGATTTTTCTACTTCAATAGTGCTTTTTATAGCACTAAAGGAAAGAAGAACCTTTGATTTGCAACTAAATGACAGTCCTTGAAAATGAGATCCAATGATGTTAGTTATTAAGCCTTCTCCTATTTCAAAATTACGATGACAATTGACCATATCTAAAGCAACTATTCCATTTGCTATACAAATCAATTCAGTGTGATCTATAGTAAAATCATGAGAAGAGAGCCAATTATCAATTTTTTCAAGGTTTTCATTGGCACTTTGGACATGTGCATCTCTGTAATCTACGTGCTGTTCTGAAGTATCCATAGTGAAGTTATATTATTCTGTAATCTGCTCACAAACATCTTGTAAGTGTATCATTCCAAGAGTCCATGATGCCAACATGCTCTCAGAGATACCATGCCCTTGTGGTAACCCTCCAGATGATTTAAATATTCTTATGAGAGTTTGCTCAATAGTTTGGTCAGACATTATCCCACTCCAAAATTTGTCAGTCTGACAAATAGTAAAACAGTCCTTAGCAGTGAACAAGTGGTTTCATAAGGTGTCATTATTTGATCAAGCCTCAACATATCTTGCAGGTAAAGTTGACTTGACTTAGCATACAAGAAATGTCCACTTGCAAGAAAAATTGGGAGCATTTTCCTTATCGTTTCCAAATGAAGAGACCAATTTCCAGATCATTCTGCTTCGATAAAATATTTTAAGAGAGTGACTAATCTATAGTATTGTATCCATAAGGTTGCAGTTAGTCCTTTACTCTCCAGCATTGTCAAAGATTCTTCAAATTTGGTCAATATCTTCTTGAATAAAGGATTATTATTCGATTCTAAAATGTTAGTTTGATCAATACCGTTAATAACATAATTGAAGAAATCTCGTTCTTCATCTGTAAAATTTTATTGAGTCCATAATTATTTTGCTTATTGACAAAAGCACCAACAAATGAGCACGCACAGCTCTACCATAATCATGTCCAGATATTATGTGCTGAACACAGTTATCTGCATAAATTAGTTTAAATATATCTTGAAGTCCACTACCAGACATTATGTATCCAATTCCACCAATGAATGACATAAGCAAATCGAACCCACCCAATCGAACAACAACTTTTGAAAGATCTGAAGTAGGATATACCGCAGCAGTTATATCTCGAGCTTTCCAATATAAAGGTTGATCAAGTGTTACAATACACATTTTTTGATTGGAAGCTTTACATTTCTCAATCGAAAACTAGAGTGTTGTTAAAATTGTGTCATAATCTGTTGGAGGAGCATTTATAAATGGTAGACATGCAATTCTACTTGTTTGGGAAGGCTCCTCAACAGTTGCTTCAATCATAAAGCTGTTCCATCCACCAATGTTTAAAGCACAAGAACATTTACCATAAAGAAACATGAAGTCACAAGGACGAGGAACAATCTTTATGGCTGGTGATGTGATATTTTCGATTAATGAAACATTTATTTTACCCAATCCAATTGTTTTGCCTTTTGAGTAGGACGCAAGAGGAACTAACCCTAAAATTGATTTAGCTGAAGTGTGTATTCTTTTGGAGACACGTGATAAACTGGTATCAGCTTCAATACTATCATACAGTGTAATAAATTGAATTCTACCCATCACATGAAAAGTATTTTTACCATCAATTGTGTTGCTGTTAAAATCGGCATTGTCAAAAACAAATTGCGAGAAGGCATGAAGTAAAATATTACGCGCTGGACGAAATGCACAGGAATCTTCGTACAATGAAATAGACTTATAAGACGCAGAGAAACCTAATATTGAGAGAACATTGATGAGATTACTGAAACTATATTTTTTATATAAAAAAGGTCCAACCCCAAGTAGTAGTGGTGAAATGAATGAATGAAGCAGGTCGATGCTCCAATGATGGAGTGACCAATTGATATACATTTTCTTTGTGCTGCAACCAACGACTTCTGTTTTGATTGACAGATAATTCCAGAAAGTAGAACTGAAAAAGATTCAGGAATTAAAGAATTATCATCCTTTAAAAAATTATCTGAAGGTGGAAACTGATTCGTTTTATAGCGCCGTGAACGGATGTCTTCCAAAATAATTGCAGCTGCATGTCTGACTTTCTGCAATTTCTCCTCTTTAATAACTTGAATAACATTTCTTATATTTTTCAACAGGTTTGCATGTTTTTCCGAATTATTAATAATCCAGTAGTTGAAGAAGGCTTTTTTCTCTCGTTCAATTGTAGCAGTCACAAGATTTTAAAGGTTTCGATAATAACTTTTAGAACTTTCTTTTTTGTCTTTCTGCGCTTTTACTAAGGTCGCCTTTACTAATGTCATAATGTATGTATGTAATGTCTACGCCTTTACTAATGTCATCATAAATTTTATCATGTTTTTTATCCAAGGTTTAGGCTTATCCCTTAAGGTACTCGAGTGTATCGGGACGTGAAGGCAGTTTTATAACGTGCGAGTTAAATTTTTCTAACATATCATCTAAGTCGCGCAACGCATAGAGTCACAGGGGATGAATTTTAAGTCAGCTGAAAAAAGATCCGTATTAATATTATGCAGGGCTCTCTGATACTTCACGCGCTTAAATGGCTGGGTTTTTTTTACATCAAGGTCTATTACTACAAGGGCGTGATCGCTCAGGCAGCGATTATGGTGGACTTTAATATTTTTACATGTAAACTGACTATCCGTCATAACGAGGTCTATAATAATGTCCAGGCCATGTTGTTGACAAAAATTCATTAATTGTCTTGTACCTTTAAGCTGTCAGTATTGGACACGACAATATTAATGTCGCCAAGGATCCAGGTGTAATCATTAGTTCCCATAGATGTTGTTGACTCCCTATGACAGTCTAATGCTTCTAGGACATCAACACTTTCAGGTCTATACACTGTACCTATCGCCATGGTACTTCCTGGCAGCTGCACTTGAATCCACATTTGTTCTGAAACTGATACCGAATGTAGTTTAAACTTAGCATTAATTCCATCTCTTATATAAAAATCAACCCCTCCCCCCTTTCTACCTTCTCTACCTTTGTGTATAAATCTATAGCTCGGTATCACAGGAGCTAGACCCTCTTCTCCTACCTTTAACCAAGTTTCGTTGATCGCGTTATACATATATATGCTACATGTTTCTGAATAGCTACGTGGAATTCATCTCGCCCGCTATTTAAAGATCTAGCTTTTAATAATCCTAATCTCAAACCAGTTTCCTTTAAAAAAGGCATTAGCCTAGTATTAAGGGTCTAGCAAAACTAGGTATTCTGTTATTGAAGTAACTGACAGTATAGTATTTTTGTAAGTGTATAGGTATCTGTGAGTATAATATGTGTATGGGTATTTGTGGGTTGAGTGTAGTTGTTTTCTGTGATATTTATGTGAAAGTGAGTAGTATTTCAGTGTTCTTTGCACGAATCCCTTTTAAAAATATAAGTACAAAAGCGAAACAACTACCTGTTTAAAAAAAATGAATAAAAAAGCAGTGATAGCCTGGTTAGTAATACAAAGAACTTACCCTAATGTCAGTACTTAAACTAGGTACACAGACGCCTATTGGCGAGAATGTGTGCACGATTCCAGTTCCTCCAGAGAGGGCTGTCCAGTTTGTACGCCAATGTGCCGAGGATAGCGTTGGTACTCTCCATCAGTCGACTCATCATAGACGCCGTACGTTTGCGAATGATGGCGTAGAAGTCATCCATCTGCACATCCGCGAACATGGCAGATGCGCTGCAGTGACGTGGTTTCTTCAATACTGCCCTCGGCACATTATTGTACTGTACGCGAAGGGCTCTGAAGGTCCGCTGCCTATAGTCCGTCCACAGACTGCACGTGTAAAGCGTTTGGCAGTAAGCTCTAAACAGAGTAAGCTTAACCTGCTCGTCATATCGCGCAAATCTGAGGGCCAGCATATTGCCTCGGACTGACATCGCCCGCCGCTCCCTCTCCATGTCTAGGTCGTCCTCGAAGCTCTCACCAACCATGTGGCCAAGGTACATGAACTCAGCCACCTGTTTCAGTGGGGAACCACATAACTGGAAGGTGGGCTTGTAATCAGGTGGTTTGTTTTTTCCCCTAAAAACAAGGATCTCGCTTTTTTGGCGTTATAGCTAAGTCCATGCACCCCGGCATATTCCTCGCAGATTTTTAATAGATTCCGGAGGCCACTGACCGAGGGACTCCGCAGAACCATGTCATCAGCATAACTAATATTGTTTATAAAAACTCCATCAATCGAGCATGCGACGCCAGCTCCACTGAGCTCCCCTATCAGCTGGTTGATGAATAGGTTGAAGAGCCTCGGTGACGTGAGCCATCCCTGCCTAACTCCACAACTCAACCTGAAGGGGTAACTCATTGTGTCACCCCATCTGATCATATTTGTCTGATTGCCGTTCCTATACTGCAATAATTATGACAGCTCAGATCTTAACGTGGTTTCCTTTCTAAGCTTATGCCATAGAACCTTGTAGGACACCAGGTCGAATGCTTTCAACAAATCCAGAAAGCACGCATATATCGGAGTTTTTCTGTGTGTGTAGTAACGAACAGTCTGCTTGAAACACATTATCGCGCTCTCTGTGGACAGCTCGGTTTTAAAGCCGAATTGAGCGTCGTGTATGTAAACAGCTTTACTTAGTTGTGTGTCAAGCAGACTGTCCAGCACCTTGGCTACAATAGTTGCTAGGGATTAAGAATTCAGCCTCTCACTCCGGGGGTGCTGGGTTCAAATCCATGGCGCTCACCTCTTTATAAAAATGCTTTTTAAGTTTAAAAATGACTTGCTAACGGTAAAGGAAAACATCGTGAGAAAACCTGGACACCCTAGAATTTATAAAAAAAAAATCTGAGGTGTTTGAAGTCTGCCCACCGCACTTGGCCAGCGTGGCAGACTATGGCCTTAACCCTCTCAATATGAGAGGAGACCCATATTCCACCAGTGGAATGACTATGGGTCGATTATTTTTAAGGTAGTTGCAGTGCAGGACTTGCAATGATTTCTTCGTAGATCTATATAAAGTATAAGAGTAACGTAACGCCTTTATTTTCCTAAGTGGGTAGACAGACGACTGTAGTACTTGCACTTTTCATCAGTTATGTTATACTTGTCATAAAATAGGGAGTGAGCCTATTATAATTGGCGTATACCTGGCACAAATACAGACACCGTGTTAATACTGGAAAAGTAAGGTTAAGAAAATTCGGTAATACTTTGCCCAATCCGGGGTTAGAATTCAGAAACCCTTGGTGAGCAGTTACGTTTGCTACAATGATATGTTGCTACAATGATAATACATGAGGCGATATAAAATAAACGCTGAACTCGAACACTCCTGAGAACTAATTTCTAATAACTAACTTCCTCCATGTTAACATTATTGTACTTTATATTTTTTTAATTATTGGAACAATCTTATGTGTCTTGAGTTGAATGAAAAATGTATAAAAAACAGACAAGAACTTTGAATTTTCGTGTGATCTTAAACTGTTAATTTTTAGAAACTGTCATCACCGACAATAATATATTTAGGGTCGGCCTGAATATTACATATATGGACTATTTAAAACATGATTATGTTCCAATTATTTCATGTTGGTATATAAATAAATATAAGTCACAAATACACAAATTAAAGTTTTTTCACGTTTTACTCGGAAGGAATTATCTATCCGTCACGCATTT
>DWME01009042.1:0-11210 GCA_018244795.1 Parelbella ahira ahira
CAAATTTAACTGGCTGTCCATACGTCGAAGGTGGCAAGTAGCTGTTCGAGGGAGAAGGACCAGAGGAGCTAGAAGAACCATATCCACTGTAGCTATCCGCGCCGGAAGACGGGGTGTAGTCGTAGCCAGAACTGTAACTGTCGTCGCGATTCGATATTTTCTTCGCTCCGTCCTTTGCAGTTATAATTATAACACCTTGCTTAGCTTTTTCAGCCTCAATACGCGACTTGGAATACGCGTCCAAGTATGTATCAGTTTTCGAAATCGTCTTAGTACTATTACTAGTAGGCCCCAGGATGGCCGATACACAGGCGCTTAAAGATATCACTATCGCAAAATATCTAATAAATGCCATTTTGCGAGTAATCCTTGAGCTACCGTAAGAAAGAAGTTGTCTCCATCGATCGCGGCTGACGAATGACAAGCGACTTTGAGTCCCATTCAGTTTTCACTTTTGACTTACCGTAAAAGAACCTAAATATGATAATGGAACACAATTAAATTCTCCAAGTGACCCCGAGTGCGTTCCGCATTGCTCATGGTAAGTAGGCGCTCGTACGCCGCACCGTGCATGCTAATGGACCTCGGAGACCAGCGCCGCCCCGGCACCTAACCTTGTAGGATGAACTGCCCCATGACTTGAGCCATTCGATGCATAAAGAAATCTTTATTAGTCAGTCATAATCTTGTGAAAGCTGACTTGTATTAAACAAACTTTAATGAAGGTCAATATATCAGTAAATTACCAGCAATGTTAGTTTCAGATAGATAGATTTACATTGGAAGCTGAAGGTGCTTTTCCAGAAGAACTAAGCAATATCACGTTATAAGACGATAACCACGTAAATTGGCTTAGTCATTATAGTAACGGCTCTTAAAACTAAATGAGCAACTTTCAAACGAAAACAAAATGCTTGACACCGACGCGCGTAAAGAATGCAAATGAATAACACGTAAAATTTGGTAACAGCACAAAAATCTTATTTGGAAATTAGCCAAGATGACAAATTTATGTTACGTCGTATAGAAGGCGGCTACAGCATAATTACATTTAAATTTTTGCCGATTTCTACTGCTCAACAATGCAATTTCACTCACAAAGTAAAATGAAAATGGAAGATTTATTATTCTAAGATCGCTTCGTTTCAAATTCAAGGGCTGGTGCTAGGTTGTGTACATCGTGTGATCAATTACATTAAGTGATATATCTATAGGCCTATTTTGTTAAACATACAATTATTATGATTACTTAGTTGTACAGGGAAACAAGACCCCAATTTAAAGCAAAATAATATATTTGTGACCGACTCTTGCATAACAAATACATTAGTATAAGTATCAGTTCATTGTAAGATATAAATTGGATTAAAAAAAAATTAAAAATCATTTAAACGATTTCTTTTATTTCTTGCATATAAATCTTACAAATAATTCAAGTACTATCAACTCTATTCAAATACATTTTCCGTAAACAAATGTCTTTCTTCGAAAAATTTGTGCCTTTTCCTCTTAGGTTTGACATCTGTCTCTTTCTTTGGGGAAAAGAAAGAACTGATAGACTTAGTTCCCGTAGGCTTTTTTGTGGAGCCAGGTCCATCAATTTCTTCAAAAGTACATGTTGCTGCTTTTTCTTGTAGCATAAGTTCAGCAGTGGACCAACTAAATCTCACTAGCAATGGATAGCCAAAAATATTATCAATCTGCTCCCTTATAAATTTTTTCGTCAATGGATCTGAAACAGAATTAATGTTCCAGGACTGAATTTAATTAGTAGTACAAATATTTTATCATGTGAAGTGAGCACCAGAGGACCCATTTAGCTGGCCCATTGATCCAGTGGCCGGTGTACTTGACTGCTATGCGCAAGTATTTGTTTCGTGGTTGAAAGTAATAGAAAATTTAAGATTGAGATAAATATTTTAATCCAATCCAACCTTAATATTTAAAATTCCGTTCACATATTTTAATCCAATCCGACCTAATTATATAAAGTTCGAATAACCTTAAATATTCATATTATATTCTTTTATATCTAGGATATTGACCACAGTTTTGACTGCCTTGTTGGTCGAGTGCTTGCAAACGCGACTCCCGATCGAGATGTCCTGGGTTCCAATCCTGGGTCGGGTACTATTGCATTTTTCTACTTTTAGAATTTCTATTAGTGACTCGGAGTCTGGATATGTGCCTGGTGTATGGCAATAAGCTCACCACCTATTCCATGGGACGTAAACGGACGTAAACAATAATTAAGAAACCACTAAACAAGGTGTGATGGCACTCATTATGTGAGGCCTGTGTTGAGAAGTGGCCTAAGACAGAGTGATATTGACATTAACAAAAATGATGATAATAGTAACGATAGGTCTAGTTAAACTGTACCTCCTGGATAACCACTACCAAATTGTGTATAATCCATATCTAAGCCCTCATGGAACTGCCATACTTTTAGTGCATGATCCCGCGTCACTTTGGCCACAATACTGGCTGCAGACACAATTGGGTAGATGGAATCAGCTTTTTTAGCAACCTGTAGTAGACACAAAACAATTATTAAGTTTTTTATTTAAGACTAAGTATTAAAACACTATTGCATTACTTTAAGCTAAGTTTCAGTTGTCATATCACCATAGTCCACACTTTTAGGACACTACAATTATGCAGTATGGCTAACAGGATTAACTCCTGTAAGAATTGTTAAATTTCTATAAATAAACAATTTGCTAATATTGATTAATTCAAATATTAACAACAGAAAATACTTACAGTGATTTTATAATTTGGAAAAATTTCACTAAGCTTGGCCTGATACTTTTCTGGAGGTCCCACGGTGTCTACATACACTTCCGTTATATTAGCGCCCATTTCTGCTACTTTCTTAATTAAAGCTATAGCTGAATTCATTGATATCTGAAAGTAAAGAAAAATGTATATACTAGAAATTATTGAATAGAAATATTTAAAAAAAATCAATAGACTGATAAGAAGCACTCAATTTCAGTTATCATCAATCCTTTTATTGTTTCACTATTAAACACACATCGCTTAGAGCAAGATTGTCAATCTCAGGTCGGAAGACTTCACACACCTTAGAGAACATGTAGAAGTGTAATTTGTACAGACTTGCTCAAAATGTTATTTTCACTATTAGAACAAACTATATTAAGTCAATGTTTATACTTTGTTCTGTATACATATGTAAGTATTTTGCATAGAACATATAATATGACCATACCAGTATACAAAAACAGCTGTTCATGATCCCTTAAAATGAAATGTTAAATATTGTACTTCTCATCCATATTTGAACTGAATGAAATGTTATGTTTCAAATATTTCTTTACCTAACTTAATCAGTAGATTCCTTAACTTGTTACTTTGTCACAAATATTTCTGACCAACAATATTTAATAGAGGAAACGAAATATAACTGCCCTGTTGGTTGAATGGTTACAAGTATTACCACCAATTGGGAGGTCCAGGATTCAAACCCGGGGTCGGCTCTAGTAGTGACTCAGAGTCCGGATCTGAGCCTGGTGTATAGCATTAGGCTCACCAGCTATTCCATGGGATGTAAACGTAACTGGTGAAACATGGGAGTATACTAATCTCCTCTGCCTACCCCTTCAGGGATTACAGATGTGATGTTACTTTTTTTTAACACAGTAAAACCAATCATCAGTTTTTAGTTTTGTCTAATAAATATGTAATGTCCTATGTGCAGCAGTGGACTGAGATAGGCTGATGATGTGATATGATGTGATGGATGTTTACTTTTGTTTACAAGAGAATGTGTGTTGAAAATAACAGAACAGTTAAAAAAACTTTAATTTTCTGTACATACAACACTCTAATTACTTAACAATGTACAAGTTTGTTAAGCCAGACCTGTTGCATTCTTTGCAATACTCCTTCTAATGCCATGCCTACCTACTACCACTTACCAAAAAATAACAACATCACAGCAATAAATATTTTTTATCGACATTATAAAAATACAAAACTCTAGTTAGACTTATGATACTATTTGAAATGAGGAAGTGTCTTTACCTCATTCAAGGAGTGTTTAGCTCGTTTGTACATAGAGTTAGAAATATAGTTTGGAGATATTACTTCAGCTGCCCATCCTACATTATTTCTTGCCTGCTCATCTGTGAGCATTTTTGTCAGTATTTCATCACGTTTTTCCTCTGTAAGTGCTTTGGAATCTGCACATCCAAGAGACTTCAAAATGTCGTTTTGGCTTAGTGGACAGTATGCTACTCCATACACCATTGGACCTAAAAATTAAAAATAAAACATTCATTCAGTATTAATGCTGTTAATATCTTTTCTCCACACCACCTTCTGATCCCAAAGTAACCTAGAAGAGTGCTTATGACTAATAACATATTCATAACAGCAACAAAGTTACACTCTGTGTGTAATCTGTGAAGTTAAATACACCAAAGGATGGTTGGCACTTAGCTGGGTGTCTATTAGTGTTAAAGTTCTAAAGTACACACCAGGATACACAGATGCTATTATTATGCAATAATTTTTAAGACTTGCCGTAAACGTATAATGTGATTCAAGATACGGGAGATGGATTGGCCTCAAACTAGTGTCTGGACGTGTATCAGCACGATAGTTGTGGTAAAGGCGCATGCCAGTAGTACAATGTAGAAAATTTAGCAGCGATAATTATGATGTAGATAAATCATAAAAATGTAACATTCCCGCCGATTAATAGTCAAGAATGATATACACACACCCAAATTATTTTATTAATGAAGGCCAATTATTGTGTTTTATGTACCTATATTAGCAAGTGGTATTTAGTATGTTTCTATATATGCTCACCCAAAACAGGCCCTCGTCCAGCTTCGTCCACTCCCAATATACAAGCTTCCGATTTACATACATCAGGAACTTCTGAACAATTCAAGAAGTTTTTAAAATTGCTCTTAGACTTTAAAAATTCTTCAATGGATAATAATGAATCCATAACTATTGTGGCTATCAAAAAAGTAGTTTATATACCTTTTACGCATCGATATTCATATCCTGTTAATTTTCCCTCACAAAATTAAATACACAAATTTTTCATCCTCTTGCTTGACAACTCTGACATTGACAGTTCGTACTTTAATTTACATATTAATTGCTAAGCCAGAGTGGTAATCGATAGAATTTCGATTAAAAGGAAAAATAAATTACTATAGATTGATATTTCTATACTATTGAAATCAATAAAATCCATTATGCACTAAAGATCGCATTACATTATCAACTCTACGCAATATAACATCAGAAATTTCGAAGACACTATTGTAATATATCCGTTCGTGCATATCGTATGAATTCGGACGTATCACATTCGCGCATAAACATAGAGTTTCAAAAAATCGGTGCGTAGGCTGTTAGCATCCTGCTCGAGAAATTCATTGAGAACTGTCAAAACTTTTACAAGCGTAGACATTTCTATGCTTCCTACGACATCTATTAATTCTCATCGTACTGTAATTTCCTGACAAGCTTAAAAACCTTTTTTGGACTTCGTTATAGGTGGAAGCCTTCTAGATTCCTAATGGTCGTATGAAACTTGCCTACGCATTTGGGGCTATGACATCAATTAACATCGACACATGATGCTGTTATCCTAGATACCTACTTCTTTTTACTAAAACACATCGACCACCAAAGAAACGCTTATTTGGTGTGCTCGTTGACTGTTATTTAGTGGTTGTGAAAAAGATGGATTAATGAGCGGGATCTTTTCACCACTGAGAACTGAATTCTTCCAGATGTTTTAATAATTGCTGAATATCTCAACACGTTTGAGCCTCCATTATTTCGCAGTCTATTTAACAGGACAATCTAACAATCTAAAGGATTATTAGTAGCTGAATTTAAAAAGAGTTAAGATACAAAATATTAGACATTATATTAGGGACTTTTATTGTTTGTCGTTCTTTAAGCTTAGATAGAGCTGACTAACTTTGCGAATCAAATATTCTTTTTCTTATATGAGACATAAAAAAAATGTCAACAACCAAAAGCTGGTTTTGTAATCTAAACATATGTAACATCTAACTTACATTTAACTCACGAGTAGAAATTCTGGCGGAAGAAGTTGCAAAAAACTAGTTCTATAATGACTTTTATGTAGACTTGGAGATATTTGTTTCACACCTTTATTTTATCGTCAATAATTGCTATTTATTATACTAATATTCACGAAGACATAATACATAATTGCTTTCTAAGATACATTGTTTGTGATAAATTAAGAAATGATACGTTATTTACTAATGATTTGTTGTTTAATTTTTTTCATTCCTCAATTAAAACATGTTTATTATTTTATGAATCAAAACAAGTACCTATTACGACCATGACTGTAATGAATTCTGTTTGTTTTGTAGGATTCCCAAAAATATCACTCTTGTCAATTACTGTTACACTTATAAGCGCTTAAAGCGCTGTTGTGTGTTCCACTTCCATCCAAGTTTTCAATATAATTTCAAACTCAATGACAAAGACGCATCCATATACAGACAGCAGTGTGTAGTGCAGTGTATAGCATAATATTTTTAGATGTAGAAATAAGGTGTCATCTGCTTATTTATTAATAAAAATTGTAAAATCGTGCGCGTAAAAGGTAATTATACCATTTAATACATTTGAACTTATCAAATAATGTTTCTTCCTTTCTAGTAATCACTGAAAACTGGTTTGTAGGTTATAGTAGTGCGATATAGAATGCAGAACAACCCCCAGGAGCTTTCATGGCAGGCGATTCAGGCTATCGTGGGGGTTAAACTACCTTCGAACGTGTTACGATTCGATGACATCGGATTTCATTTAGTCAATAATTCGGTATCAAGCGCGGAGGATTCAGATTCCGATGTGGAAATCGTCGAAAATGATTGGGAATCTGACAACAACGCATCGTCTAAACCCGAGCACTCGGACAACGAGAAGACCTCGGACCGGGAGCGGAGCGAGTCGCCCGTGCTGCACCTCGTCGAGCCAGACAATAACAATTCACCCAAAGATTTATTAGACTACAGAGATTATTTATCAAAAATGGACGCCAAAGATTTCTCCGATAAAGACCAAATGTCTCAGATCACCGACGATGGCGATAGTTCTAATGGGAATGTTATGTCAATTGAAAACTACTTGGAAGTCACATTATCTACTGACTCTGAGGCTAGTCATATATGTAGCCAATGTAATCAAATGTTTCCCAGTGAACAGTCTCTGTCCTCTCATCAGTGTAGTGTGAAGCCCTCCGAAGAAAAGAAGTATCCTTGTCATGTATGCTCAGAGAAATTCCCTAGCTACTGGGAGCTCAGAAAACATATAAATAGTCATTTCCCCGGTATGTTGGACTCAAAGTCCAGCTTTTGTCACCTATGTCAGAAGGACTATACCAAGACCGGCTTCATGAATCACTTACGTAAGCACACAGGAGAGAGGCCATTTGTGTGTGAGCTGTGCCACAAAGCCTTCTCACAATCCAGCTCTCTGTCAATACACATGAAGTTCCACCTCAATGTGCGCAAACACGCATGCACAGTATGCGAGAAGAAGTTTGTGACCAAGAGTGAACTGTCTCGCCACATGACTGTGCACACAAAGCAAAAATCCTACTACTGTGGTGTATGTGACAAAGCCTTCACTCGATCTGACAATATGAAGAAACATGAAAAAACACATGGATAGAGACATATATTGGATACTTTTGATGTGCATGTATGGAAACATTGATTAGTTAATTAACTGCCACACTTGTCTGCTTTTTACAATACTGGAAAATCATAAGAAATTATTTTGTCAGTGACAATTGACAGGCTTAGCATTGTTTTTTGATTCTCTTATTGCCAAAAATTTAGTCATAATTGTTAATAGTTTTCATTATTTTATACCAAACTGAAACAATAATTTTCTAGTTATAATTTAGTCATTATGGTGTGTTTATGTGAGTGCTAAGACACTCTTGGTGTGCTGCTGTATTTGCTTTTGAGTTAGGTTTTTATTTATGCGATTTCTAAATGCATGTTTGGGTTACATTTAGAATATTAGGAAAATACCTTTTACAGGTGCTCTTTATACAGTACTACATATCTGAATCCAAAGTTGCCTTTTAGATATGATAAAGTGATATATAACTTTTGGATATGGGTCATCGTCCAATGATTCTGATAGCTATACTGTAGTGTTTGCATTAGATAGGAGAATATTTCTACAACATTGAGGCCTTCCGTTGAACATGATATGTCACAAATGCTTATAATTGTTCCTGCTTCACCTGAAAGCTTTAATAACTATATTTTTGTATTTACCTTTACTGCAAGGTATCTGTAATGCCAGTTGTGAAGTGTAACTTTGCCAAATTTTAGATAAGTGTATGAAGTGATTCTTATTGTACTGTGTTGTAACCAAAGCAATAATATTGTCTAATGTGCCTATTCTATTTTATAGTACTACTACACAAATACCAAATAATTGTAGGTTTTAGAAAATTTTTAGTAATAAATTTAGAGTATATGTATTTGACAAGCCAAATTGGATTTATAGTCAATATTTTATATTATATCTGTTAGGGGTGTATTTACTACCACTTCATGAGGCACATATTTCCTCTTTAATGGTCTCAGAAGCGAGCGTTATTTAAGCCATGTCGAACAACTAGAGTATAGGAAGTCTATTTATGATAGTTAACATTTTTTAACTTTGAACAAATCATCACAAATATATTGTTATAATATATTAAAAATATTAAACATGGGTATATTTCCCTAAAATGTCCATGAATGTATTTTTGTAACTATTGTATATGAAAGTTTGAAAACTTTGTTTATATATGTATCCATGTTGAAAGAAATTTTACTATTTTAGTACTTTATCCCAAAGATAAGTAAATTGGCTATCGAACCAAAGGTATTTAACTTGTATTATGTGCCACTTTTCAATTGCAAGTACTAGGTGTCAATACTGTGAATTCATTGACTTTTTATATTTAGTAGTAGACAATGATTACATTTTAATATATTTATTGTATCTAATTTTAAGAAAGATCAGCTGCATGACTTGTTTATAGGATAAGTAATGAGGTTGAGCCTAACGAAAAAATACACAAAAATCTACAAGACTGACAATAATATTCAGAGGAGATATTAACTCGTGCACAAATTAAACATATTATTTATTGATGTCTTTATGGAACAGCAATTTTTACTATTTATTGAGAATGCACCTTGTTATAAACTCATCATGACAATTAGATTAAGAACCGTTTAATATGAATTATATCTGTTTTATGGGGAAAATGTAATAATTGTCGATTTTATTAAAGAGTTGTTTGTTGCAAGTTATGTTTTATTTAAATTTCCGACTAAAAAGTCATTTTCCCTTTGTTCTAGGTTACGCTAGCGATGTCTGCAAGGTTGCGTAATCTAAATCCGTATGAGTTACATAAGTACTTAGTTAACGTCTATAGCCTCAATGAGAAGGGTTCCACTGGATCTCTCAAACGGGACACGTCCAGAGACCGAACAGATCTCGACGTCATACGCGAAAATCATAAATTCCTTTGGGAAGATGATGACGTTGCCGACACTTGGGAGAAGCAATTGGCTAAAAAATACTATGACAAACTCTTCAAAGAGTACTGTATTTGTGACTTAAGCCGATACAAAGAGAACAAAGTAAGTTCTATTTCACATGTCGAATAGAATTTCTGATATTCTTTATTATGCCATTTTAGTAATATTTATAGAATTAATAATAATTTAAAACTGCAATTCCAAAACATCTGTTGATAACGACGAATTTGGTACTTTGTTTAGAATGTCGTTTATATGGACACCGTTTCCAAAGGCAATAATGAAAATAATTTATGTGTTCACTGCTCTCCCCTAGGCTTCGCTGAGATGGGGACCGTTCCCCTATGAAACTCGAATTACCTTTTTTTGCTCCAGAGACCTTCCTTTGTGCGAGATGCAGGGAGCTTAACAATAGCCACATAGTGCCTTTTGGTAGGCTAAATATAACGCAGTTATCGTTTATCGTTTTACACAGAAGCGAACATCTGCCTCTGTTTTTTTTACCCCACACGACTAATTCAGACGGTTGAAATGTATTCCAAACATTACTTAAGCGAATTATTAAGTAGATGGATAGGTGTAAAAAAATACAAAATAAAATCAAACTTTTGTCATATGCATCGAGTAATTACAAAGTAATTTGAAGAATCCGATTGTTTATAACTGAAACAGAACCACAAGTAGATACGTAGTTATTTCAATATTATCTGCAAAATTGGTACTAATTTATAAAAATTATTTAGTATGTTTTTGTTACTTTTGTTATTCCTTGTGTACAAAATTGTTAGGTATATAAATAGTGCAATTCTACAGACTGGTAAAACAATGATTGTAATTCAATGTTGTCGAAATTATTTACCGAAAGCCAACCTTGCAAGCACGCGAACGAAAAAGCACAATAAAATGTTCCTACTGTTTTCACACACGTCGTATTCATTACTAAAATGCATATTGTAAAATCTAAGGTAGCACTGCGTTGGCGTGTTGAAAAGGAAGTAGTTCTAGGCAAGGGACAGTTCCAGTGCGGCGACAAGCGCTGCAGCAGTGACCACGGGCTCAGGTCTTGGGAGGTGAACTTCGCGTACCTGGAGGGCAGAGTGAAGAAAAACGCCCTGGTGAAACTTCGTAAGTTACATGTCACGTATAAACCCTAGTTTATTAAACGTTTTATGATAATCTATATACAATAAATTACATATCGGCTTAAACGTAGTGGTTTTTCGGTATACCCCTGTATGATTTAAAACATTTGAAAAAATATCAATCTCTGATTGTTGTAATCTATGCGTGCTTTGTTGAAAATTCATTGTTATGTAAGGTTAAACCTATCAACCCATTTATCGTATCACTATTATGTGCGGGTCTTCCCCAAAATGAAAAAAACAGACTTATGATGCACGCTATGAGGCAGGCTATCATCAGGCAGATTTATCATCAGCCTATTTAAATCCACTGCTGAACACTGGCCTAGACTATCATTTATCCGCTAATTCTATTGTATATTAAGATTATCATTCGGCTGTTGTAGAAAATGGGTTTTATTTTAAAAACCGGACAAAGAAAACTACGAATATATCTGGTACCTTTTAAATTAAAATTTATTTATAAGCGATA
>DWME01009043.1:0-11210 GCA_018244795.1 Parelbella ahira ahira
CAGAGGAATCGGTCAAGCCGTTTCGGAGGAGTATGGAGACTAACATTGTGACACGAGAATTTTATATATAAGATTTTTCGTCAAAAAACTCTCCCTTACATTTTGTACTTTTTTCACTAGTTTCAGCTACGAGCAAATCAATTTGTCAATTGTATCTTGTGAAATATTGTTTTGTCAAAGAATAATAATAATTTCAAACTTTCTAAACTGTTTTCTGAAAGATAGTGTCTTTGAGATATAACACTCTAGTCGCAAATGAGCGATATGTACAAAAAAGACCTATTCCAACCGCAGTTACCGCAGAGGAAGGGCGGACCGGACATTGCAGAGTCACAGGCGCGTGTGAAACTACACATCGGACGAATATGGTATATAAATTACAAGATTGTCGTTGGAAAAGTATCACATTCGTTCCAAGAACTCTTTGAATACATCGGATTTCTTACAAACGGCTTTAAGTTACTAGAATACGTTCTATGCCATCCAGTGTTCGTACATCGTGTAGTACGCTACACGATGTACGAACACTGGATGGCATTATAACCACGCCGGGTCCCTTGCGGGGTAAATTGAGACCACCAAGTGCCAAATATTAGTATTTTTTTAGATCTGACATTCTTCTTCAACGTTTATCTTTTTTCCGGGCTAAATATAAAGTGATCAAAAAACTAACCATTTCGTAGTAATTGTATGGAAGTTTCTCGAACTTGTACAATATATTCCGTTAATCAAAATATATAACTTCAAAGATATATCGAAGTTTCTGGAACTGGATGCTAGAGCTGTTCTATATAAATGTAACATTGTTTGATAAGTTCCGTTTTCTCAAGAGCATGAATTGGGGACGCTACTGTCTTACCTTTTATTTCAATGTCAAAAGTATAATTTGCGACCATATTGTTAATAAAACTGTTGCTTATAAGGAAAATTACTATTAATTATTTGCTTTAAATCATTTCATGTATATATTTAGATCTATACGTCTAAACTTAATCCACTGATGAAGCTAATAGGATGGTGGTTCAATGGCGAGATCAAATATAGAGTAGGTATATACTAATTGTATCAATCCTTCATAACACTAACTATATCCTACATCCAATAATTCGTCCCACATGAGATTCAATAATCATCTTAATAAAACATATTCCCGTAAGCTCCCGTTTTTTGTATTAAAGATAAAATCGATATATATATATACATACATATATATATATATATATATATATATATATATATATATATATATATGTATATGTGTGTGTGTGTGTGTGTGTGTGTGTTTACATATATGCTTTCGGAGTTATTATTACTTTTGTTCGTCTGCTTGAAAATATTTTTTTGGGTTCTTTAATCATCATCATTAACTTAACTCTTGTATGTTGAATGCGGGTCTCCTCTCAGAATGAAAAGAATTAAGGCCATAGTCTAGTTTTTTAAGCGGAATGTATGTATATCTACTCATGAAAAAAAATTATGTTACTTATATTTTCTGTGTCAATTTTCTATTTATTGTTTAACGAAGCTTCTTCAAAAGAAACTAATACTACGTACATATATACGATAAAATTATAAACATCCACTTATACATTACAAAATGACATTATCATACATCGTCAAGTCCGCTTGCCAGATATCTCTACCCTTACGGATCTGACATGCATCTTCTATTCTGTGATGTCGGAGATTTCTGACTCCGCCGTCCGCCAACATCTAACCTATTTGACCAAAGTCGGCGAGTTTTGGTTTCCATCAGCACTGTCGTCCATGATCATTATTATTACTACTACTGTTACATCGTCATGCCAGGATTATAACAGAGTAGACAGAGAGCACAGACTAGACAAAGAATGCCTACTATCCATCAACGTTGGCACTGTGTATCTCTTTTATAATTAAAATAGAAAATGTAACACTTAATATATAATCACTGTTCATGTGTAGGCATGTATGTTTGTATACATGTATGTCTCTTATCTTGACTTAATTAAACCTAGCTGGTTTAATTACGATCAGTGGGAGTAATTTTCAAAGATTGTCAACAATGTAGACGCGTCTTGAGTCACGCGATGTCTTCATACATATTATGTATATATGTACTCGTATGTATGATATGTATCGATTGAAGAATACTGATGAGTAAGGAAAACTTTTTGTTATGTGTATTACCTGGTAATATCTATCATTACCATAAATATTTTTGTCGTTCCACTGTTGGACACGGGTCTCCTCTCAATAAAATAGGAGAAGGCCATGGTCTGCCACGCTGGTCAAGTGCGGTTTGGCAACCTGTGCCAAATTAACGTTCTATTCATGTTGACTTGGTCTTTACCTGCTATGACTGGATCCTAGATCTCAGGACCTAAAACTCACTTCAATAGGTACTCTACTCCAGTATTATTCCGTCGGCTCATAAAGATCCCTACCATCTATGCTAACATAGTAAACGTATATATGCTGGACATTTTGTGACATTGTAGTCAAATAATATTAATCAGTTGTCAGACTTCAACCGCATGCAAGAGAGGATAAGTGCCAAATATGTATTTAAATCTATAACAGTTTTGATTTGGGAAAATCAAAATTTATGGAACTTTGCATGCTTAATTAGACAACCATACCCCTTATACTGTAGTGGGTTATTTGTACATATACATATATCAAAGTTTCTCTGATGCAGATTGGCTAATATGGGTTCGTTTTACTTACTTATCCTTTCCCGGAATCGCTATAATAAAAATACTGATCCAACGCAAAGGTTACTTTACATAGCTCACATAATTAATTTTTTCCGATAAGATAGACTTGCCTAAAATGACTAAGTTGTTACTATAAACTCTTTTTACATCGGACCCGTCGATACAAGTCTGTATAGTGTGGTATCTATGTATGTGTGGATGTAGTAGTATGCATTGCGTTTTTATGGTTAATTTAATGTACTTTTTATTCATTATTTTAAAAAAATATTAGCATTCTGTAGTCCTTCTCTATATAAACTACAAGTGTGCCAAATTTCGTACTCCTCCGTCCATGCAATTTTCGTAAAAAGGGGTGCAAGGTTTTGCTTCACGTATTAATATATGTACATACATACATATAGATTTATTGCTACTGTAATTATTATTTCAATGTCGAGAAGAATAATCACAATCGGAATACATTAGTAATTTTAATTAAGAAATTGATGCTGTCTCTATTATTAATAACAATAACAGACTAAAACAATGACGAAAATAAAATTAAAATTTTAATCTTTTATCTCAATATGAATTATATTATTTTTTTTTTTATTTTCACAAAAGAAAAGCGACAGATATTATTATATATTAGACAGATTAACTATAGGATTTTCAACCGCGCATAAAAACTACATACAAGTAGCTTCTAGATACATTTAAATGGACGATGAAAAAGACGACTTTTGACGCAATGGCATCCCTGAACAAGTACATATCGGGTCAATATATCGCAATCGCACAAACATATTAACATGCGCTCGTGAAAATCGATTATTTGAAAAATGTATTTAGTGTTATTTAACACGTGAATTGTCATACAATTGGTACTGAGTGTCGAATACAAGGCGACTGGTGGCACTGATTAGTGAGTGCCACTGCGTAGCATCACATAGGTGCACGACACTGCACGACGCCCTATCCTCCATCCCACTCAGAGTTAGTTTCCGTTGGACATTTAAACGCTGCGTTCCATTTCAACAGTGCCAGTGACTGATATTGTAATAAAATGGTTAGTATTTTTATTTTTTTATTGATTCTGGTAAAAAATATGCTCTAAATAATATTTTATTTACAGTCAAATAGTTATATGATTTTACTACGACCTGACCAAACGTTAATAAAGTTGTAGAACCATTGTTCGTATACTAAATAACTGATTTCATCTTCTTGACTTGGTTTATTGTTACTAGCGAAGTAATAAATACTGACCATTGCGAGCCTTTTCTGTTGTGGAAATATTGGGAATGGTAAAACAATAAGGTAACTTATTTCATAGATGTCAGCAGAAGTAATTGTGAGATAATTAAACGATAATATATGATAATATTGTGTTCGCGCGATCGTGACTGCGTCTTTAGTGACAGAACACTGAACGTAAACACTGTGGACATAACCTCATGTTGGTTTACGTCTGAAAGAAATTACCGTCACATGGCTTTAATTAGTAGCGGAATCATTTTGTACACGGCCTTGTTCATAATGGCTGCTATTATTTAGAAAGTCTCCTGCTGACCTTTCTCTTACTCTCTATCAATATTCATAGGGTGACCCATGAGTGATTTGCTTAACCACACTATCGTTAGTGTAACCGGCTGGAATATAGACATATTTTTAATGGAAATAAACTGATCATTTTTTTATTCCCTCATTTCAATTCATTTCATTTCATTTCATTCATTTCAATAAATGTATAATATTGAATGTATAGAAATCATCTTTGTTTCTCGATAACGGTTACGAAATCCTTCGCCGATGCTGACTAACTTTTATACATATTAACGTAGTTCGAACTCTGGAGAAGAACATTAACTATTTAGATTTCGTTTATTTTGGATGATTTAAATCAGAAGTAAAAGGTGTTAAATAAATTAAAACAAATATTTAAAAAATTGTGAATTTATAAAATAAATTCTATTTGTAATTCGCAAAAAGGATTACCTTCCAAATATTTAATTTTTTTATGATGTAATTAATTGAAAAATATAATACAACATTTTATTAACTTTTATGTTTAAATAGAGTCTACTAGTATAGTCTACCCGACTAAACTAGTCTACTCGAAGCCTTTTTCGATATTTTTAATATTGCTCTTTGGTTCAGAGTAAAAAAAATTATAACTTCTTAAAAAGTGCAATCGCAATACTTGATTATTGCACTATGCAATAAAATACGAGTACCTCTCATACTTTTTAAACGTTAATTTGTTATTTTTATTTGACCAAAATTACAACAACATTACAATATCATGTCGTATGTGACGTACGATTTAGAAACGCAATAAAAAACTATTGAATAGTAATTTTACGAACTGAATTTGCGTTATAATTTTAAAATCATTAACCTATTAAATTTCTGCTATTATTTTTAAATAATATACTTTATTGACTTTTTTCTATTAGATAATTAAAAATAATATCACTTATGGAATTTGCACAATTTTAAAATAAATTATTATTGAGTGCAATTAAAGAATTTTAATAAAAAAATTATATCGAATCATTATACAAATAGCCGTTGTTATTATTGCAATTTTTATGGTCCAGTTCAACATTTGTCTAATTACTTTTGCGTAAGCGGTGACAGGAAAGATTTCTAATGCAAATAACGTTAATACCGCTGCAATGGTTGTCCATTGGGAGTTAATTTGTCCTCGAATGTATTGCACAATAATTATTGAATTTCATTACAAATGCAGGTAGTGTCTGAAGCCTTCCATATGATGCAAGTATAAAAACACAATACCTAAAATGCATGAAACCTTAAGCAATCCAAAATCGCAAATGACATCACGCTACCTTACCGCCACTGACCGGTACCGTGAGTTACCAACATATAAGAGTTTCTCATTGTGTACATCATTAACACCTACTCTTACCACAACACCGGGTTCCATGTGACTCGCTTTTATAGACTGGTCACGACACATTGCCGAATTGATTCGGATAAGAATAAAATAATCGTCAGAGTGGTAATAAACGATTGAATCTGCCACTTTCTATTGATGAAAGCGACAAGACCATTCTGCTTTCAATTATTCGCTAAACAAACGGTTTTGACGCGTAGTGCTCACTGAACGTAAGACCCTCCATCAGTAATGGCACAAATAGGTAAAACAAGGATCTTGATCTGGCAAACCGCCAGGAAGTGATCTACAGCCGCTCATCTCAGCAAAGGAAGTCAAAACCATATTAAGTTCAAATAGAAGTACAAATATTTTATCGCAACAAATATGGGTAGATACACAAAAGTTTAATAAATCGGTCCATCATATTCGACTATAGTCAGCATGCAATTATTAATAGATATGCGTTCCGAAAAAGCCACTTCCATCTTCAAGTATCTTCACTAAAATCTCGGTTCAATGAGATGGAGCTCACGAAGGAAACCTTTAATTTAATCCAAAACTAGTCGAGCTATCCCGAAAAACATGTCATTTAACCCAGTAGATACTTTAATCATGCTTCATCTAAAGTTGAAAAGCTAAATGGAAAACATTAAAAAGAGAACTGAGCTGTAGAACTATCCGCTCAAATAAATCGTTATCGATAAAAACCTCGGATAACTATTTCAACATCGACTTTCAAGGTTTTACTGAAGTTGAATTTATTATTTATTTATCATATGAAATATTTGATCTTATTATTATGATATCCTTACGAAATTTTCCTTGCGGGGTAGGCTGAGAGCACCGAATGCTATCTGTATTCTTATAGGCGTGACTCCCTTCTACATTTACCACGCTTTTCATATACGCACGCCGTTTTTGAAATCTTCTGCCACGACTAAATACCAACATCTGGTCAATTTGGTCATAAATAGTGAGTCTTGATCTTTCTTGGCTGTTGCCTCCGTTAACATTCGCATTGTATGTTGGATATTATGTCATTTATTCGCGTGCCATTGATACAACATGGATTCAGATTTTATGGTAACCGTGTAGGTATATATAACGTACGATAATAATTATCCAACATAATAATGTAACATAGCTGTAACCATCCATAAGTAAAAATATAAATTCTTTAGAAACCACTTACAATTGTATGTTTTGTTTGGAGCACATCACGTGAACAATACGTGGTAATGTATCTTTTCATGTGAACAAAGAAATTCACTTTAGCCATTGAAATTTGTTATTGCTTAAATTTAACTATACTCCTGCTAAAATGTATGCCATCAGACTGCTTTGACACAAAATAGCCAGCAACTTATTAAGAGTGGCATAAATAATAACAATGTTTTTTATGTGTTCAAATGTAACTAGTTCCCAACAAAAGCGTTCCTCGCAGTTTCGTTATTCTTCTCTACCACCTAAACGCTTACCTAATACGAGAGGTAATACTTAGAAATTCATTTTAATTAAATAGTTCATCCTATAAAGGAAAAAAAATTGTTTCTTTAGTTAGGACTTATAAAGTTTCAATGACTAATTTTGTAAGCACCTTCACCTGTTCAGTTCCAATGTATTACTTTGCAAAATTCCATTCTTCTAGATTTAAACCGATGGTAACATCACGCCTGTAATCCCCGAAGGGGTAGGCAGAGGGGTGTAGAACACCCCCACGTTACACCAATTACGTTAAAAAAAAACGATGGTATACACAATAATCGCAAAGCACTGGGAATTAAAACAAATAGTGTACTAGAAACCTAACCTGAAATAATTACTATTATAAACCAAAAGTATTTAACTAAGTGTTCAGTTTCGATGATATAATTTCTGTTTAGATTTTCCGTCTGCTTTTCCTTCCTCACGGAGGCGGCGGGTGTGTACTTGACAAAGGCCATCGTCCTGTATCTGTAGTAGAATTTCGTAATAATAACAAACTAGCATTGAATGAGCAATCCAATTAATATTGTTGTGGGACGATAAGCGTTACGCGACGGAGCGGCGACACTGACGTCCCGAGTCAAGAACAAATGGACATGATTATGATTGGGAACTCGTGGTCCGCTCCTCGTGAGAGATCATGTGATTGTGATGAGACCACTTAAGCAAATAAATACTCGCCTCCTATCCGCAAAACACTAATGACAACACTTGTCTGTTTACTAATTCAATACCACTTCGATTCGTTCCGTAAATACCTTTATTGTCTCAAGAACTATTGTACTAATATTGATAGCTTGCTTTATTAAATTAGACACATTTGCAAGTACTTCGTCTCCTCGTCAGGTGGTGTTTGGATAAAGATTTATTAGGCGTGAAGTAACGTTTGTTGCGTTACAAGTACGAACTATTGTTACATAAACACGAAATAAAAACAATTATTGTCATTGACTTATTCATTTACAAGCGATAATCCTTAGTATGGATCGTTTTAAATCCATCAAATCATCCTTAACAATCCCTTCATCATTTTACTATTGTACACAGATCCACTGTTAGAATGAGTAGATTAAAGTTATTTAAGATATTTTGCTACACTGTCTTAATGCAGGCTGACCGACACGTTTTAATTAATAATTTCAAGGGTCTCCCTTTGAATCTGGATTTAAACTGAACCATATTTTTATGGACGTAGGCTCTGAAAAAGATTTGGTAATATAACTGATAACGCGTTCAATAAAACATGAAAAAATATGTCCCAAAAAATAAACAATTTGTTACTGTTTGTCCGAGAATTCACTAACAAATTAATAACTTATAGGAAAAATAACAATGTATCGGACATCAATTTTTACATTGCTGGCAAATTTTGCTTAACTCCGTGCCAAAAAGTGTACATATGCATCGTTTTATTATTCTCTCTATTAAATCATACGTATAAAAGGGTTTTTTAACTCCAATTCGTTTACAGAAGAAATTCTAAAATACATATAAGTACATATCTGGTCCTTAACCCCATTAAACCAATATTTTAGCTAGAATTACTCCCATTTTAATATATTAATTGTTCTAATCGCCTTTCATTCACTTACGGTTGAATTCTTCCTTAATTCAGCAACTAGTCTTAATAAGCACTTGAGATATCAACATCAATTTATTGTCAATATCTATAACTTTCATCAAAATTTAATAAATATTTTTTCGTGATGATACGAAGTGGCAGGAAGTGGAATTGCTCAGGACTATTCTTCTTATTTCAACTCTCGTCATAGGAAATACATTCTTCTCTCGTTTATAAAACTACACCATCATCATCAAACCTTTTATCATAGCATAATGGTACACGAGTCTCCTTTCAGAGTGAGGAGTGTTAAACCCGCAGTCTGCCACGCTGTCCAAGGAAGAGTTGGTGGACAGCTCCTGCCAATAAGACATAAGTGGCACTAAATGTTTGCATCCACTTAGTGTCTGTCGGAGTCCTTTGCCTCCGAACGACACCAATAATTACAAGCCGAGAGCTGCCCCCGGGTCAGTCTCGTGATTCCGTTTGCGCTAATCCGTTGATTGCCACTTAGGCTTTTAACGTCTACGGCGCTTAAATGGTAGGAAAATTAATATAACATGATTATATTATGTACGCGGTGGCAACTATTTCTGAAGCAATTGATTTCGATAAATAAAGTAATTAAAAACAGATAGTTAGATAGATGTTTGGTAATCGGTGCACCTATTCCGTGGCAGGACGATATAATTATACTTATTTATTTATTTATCCCTTATTGTTCTTAACAAAGGGCGAAATTAATGACTAGTGGCATTTCTTCCAGCACTATAATAATAAGTGATGTACGTGGTCAAAGTTTTATGACTGACGATTAAGTTTCTAAGTGTGCACATGTCCTAAAATTTTGCCTCTCTTGTTGATTTATTCTTGTGTCAACCCTGGTTGATGGAGAGAGCCCTTGTTGCAAACTTGACCAAATACTTTCACGGCTTTTGTAATTAAATATAACAAAGTTCTGCAGGGATACTCGTACAAGTATCTTTTAACATCAAAACACATATTACAAGAGCGGCGCTTACAACTGCAGTTGATCTGAGCGCCTTCTAAAAATGTCATTGCTCAAACGCATGTTAGTGTAAATACGAATTAGCTTTGTTTTATAAACCACACACAATTGTTGATATCATTTAATAAAATAAAATTTAATTAGCCAAAGTTCTAGGAATAACAAAGGTTCCCATAAATTTATTAATTTAAGTTCACTTTATTATATAGATATCGGCATAACTCACGTATGTTTTTCGGAATGGCTCGACTAGTTTCGGAACTCCACAAAAAATATACTTGTGTTAAGCCGGTACATATGTAATCTTATGTATAAACACTCACGAAACATTTAATAGCAGGACTTCTTATCTTTTGAGAATAGCCAGGCTAACAACTTTAAATACAACAGATATTAACCACATTCATTGAAATTTATCTGGATTAATTATACTAATATTCTATGGCGGTTCTTCATTGGCGGTTAGTTCTTTGCTAATCTCTTTACTCAAAGTGTATCTACATACTAAATTATATATTAGGTATATCTACATATAAAACACCATTCCAATAAAAACATGTGCAGTAACAAATATATCAACTTTTAATCACATTTCCGAACGAAAATTGATAAGTATCGTACGTAACAATTTATTTTTATAAAATAATCGACAAGCCACCCTCGCCGCCGCGCGCGCCCGTCGGCGCTGCGTGACACTAAGTTTACAACTTCGTCACGTGCGAAGTGCAGCAACAAAGAGCAGAAGTTTTTGCTCAGCTTTACCGTTTCCTGTCACATGATTCCCAAGTTACATGATAATATTTATACAAAAGCACGTTGATATTGAAAAACATGAGGTTATGCCAAATAAAGAGCAGTGCAGTCACATGACAGTAGGATGTTATTCTGAGGGCTCGTAATCGGACTTTAAAGAGATATTTAATTGCTTAAAATTCCATAAACATGATGAAAAAAATTTTGGTTGCACATACGTATTTAATAAATAAATATCTTCGTATGATGATATAACTATTAAAACATAAATTATAAGATTTTGTCTACTCTAAACGTCTAAACTCTATTCTTCACTCACTTCTATTCTTCAACTCTATTGTTCTTTGTTGTGGGCAGTTTCACAATATTGTTATTTAATGAATGACAGCTTTACCGCCTTGACAGAATACTCGCCTAGATGAGGAGGCAGAAGATTGAGCGATCAGGGTGGAGATAGATTTCCTACCAAGGTAGGGGGATTGAAAAATTGGCAAGATTACCATTAATGGACACCCCCTTATTATTTTGCTTAAATGCTTTCATACAATTATTTCAAAGTCATTTAAAAAATTCAAAATCTTTCATACATACATACATTGCATTTGCATGTGCATTTGTATTGTCGTCCTTATTTCCCAGTAGATATAATCGAAAAAATACATAAGGACCTTTAAGGTCAGATTTTAATCAAAATGCCTTGACATTGGAATTTTCCTATTTTGTACATAATACTTTAACAATTGAATTATCCAACTCCACTGAAACGGACGTTCTGTACGTAGACACATGTGTATGTACCTCTTGGCATGTTTGTCGAAA
>DWME01009044.1:0-11210 GCA_018244795.1 Parelbella ahira ahira
AGACGATTTTGTAATAACTTCTCTGCGGTCGGTAACGACGTGTCCTTCCACCGCGGAGCCTCGGCTGAGGGACCTCTCGCAGCGACCCTCCGACACCGACAGCCACGACGACCTCGCCAGGCGCTCAAAGACTTCCACGTGAGTCTCTTGTTATTACTTGCGTTCCATTTGTTACATTTGTCAAATGGTTATCGTATGGAAGGTATAACTGTCCCTTGAAGTACTCCAAAAGGTGAAATTTTAAATTGTAACGTTCTGTATATGTTCGTTTCGGGTTTCTAATCTGTAATACCTTCTGTTATCATAAATTGTGGTGAATCATCGAAACAATACGTCTAAATGAATGTCATTAATGAAAGTAATATAATTCAGTGCAAACTTTTCCTGGCATAGGATGGCATACAAAGTAATGGGTTTTGTTTAGGTGTTTATAATTTGTGGAAAGGATATTTTTATATCCAGCACAATTGTTAAAAATTGACGCTCTCAACGCGCCTTGTTGTAGAACAAAAACCAATAACCATTATTTAGGTCCGAGAATAGCATCTTGTAGTAATCCAAAGGTATAGTATAACGTATGACGGAGGAAATATATATATATATTACTAGAAGTTTTAAACAAGCCATGATCTATTTTTATTATGATTTGCCTACATTTTGGTACTGTTAAACATATATATATATATATAATTTGCTTTTACTTTTATCATCATTACTTCTATCGTAATATTGTCATTGAAATTTCAATTCATAACAGTTTTGACGAGATGCCAAGACGGTCGAAGACCTCCACGTGAGTTTATCCATATAAGAATTTGTCTTGATGATGTTGTTTGAGGTTTTGCTAGAATGAGTAGTTGGGGTCCTAAAATAGTGCCTTGGCAGACTCCAGTGTGTTTTTTTATTTTTTTGTAATTATTGCATTATATAATGTAAGGGGTGTAAAAATGGATGGTTTTCAAACTCTGTAAGCTCTCAAGTTTACCAGTCGAACTGGAAAAAAACAAATCATCTGTATATGTCCGTCAATATGTCTCCTAAGGCATAATGCGTTTTGGATCCACGTCTCTTGGGATGCATCTGCAGTCTGTTGTACATAAAAAAAATTACAGAGTCATCTAAGAAAAGTATTTCAGTTCGTTCTAAGAGATTAGAATATTCCTTTTCGCTAAATACACTATTTTTTACACCCTGTACATGTGCAAGTAGCAAGCGTGTGTAACCTGTTTCGTATTGTCTGTGCCGCTGTGATTGTTGCATCTTCAGAACTCAAGTTATATTTATGTCCATGTATAAATGTTGTATAATGATTATACAGGATACAATATATTTTTTCTTTATTCGTGTTGTCTTAATGAGTGATTGCAAACGCTTGTATGTACTTCGTCCATAGTTCAGTTGATAACTAGCTATTTTTACAATTATTTTTAGATATTAGTTACATGTATATACAGTGTGTGCCGTGTTTTTATGTACTATGTTATATACAACCATACAATAGAAAAAGGGTCCTAGAATACAACCTTGAGAAACTCCCAACTTTTATTATATTATTCTGTGTTTGTTACCATAGTTAGTTGACTGATAATTAATTTTAGTGACATCTCGTTTGGAACAAGTTACGGTTTAAACGTGTATATAATAGTGTAATGTTATGAATGTACATATTTGTCAGTTTAGGTAAACGTATGTTTGTGTCGTCTAAAGCCTTTTGCTGGTCTATGTGATTACATACACATTAAATGATTTAAAAGTGAATGAGAAGTGACTCTCAAATTTCATTCGGAAACATAATATAAAGTTACTTTTTTGTTTTAAAATTTAAAACTGGATGCATGGATAGACGTGCAAATGTTTAAATCGATTGGACGATACAAAGATATGAGGGAGCAGTTATAAAATTTGCTCGGGCGGGTCTGTGTGATTCAAAATTTAAAGCTCGAGGTAGCGACTGCTACTCCCACTCACCATGCGATAGATGTACAATTAATTCTACCAATAACCGCTTAGAAGATTTTTGTACTTCGCCGGTCACTACGACACGAGCCGAATCGAGGTCGGGCTGAAGTGGTGTGCGGCGTAGTAGGATATAATAGTAACGAGGAGGGGTGCACGTGTGGGGCGCAGGCGCACGCTGAAGCAGTCGCTGGTGTCGGTGGAGGCGGCGCTGCGCGAGCAGGCGGGCGCGCTGGAGCGGCTGGCGCGCGCGGTGGACGCGCTGCCGGCGCGCGCCCCGCCCCGCGCCCCGCCCCGCGCGCCCCGCCCACACCACGCGCACTCCTGGGACCTGTTCGCCGGCTTCGTGCTCGCCATGGTGCTGCAGGCGCTGCTCAACTGGCTCTTCTACCACAAGGACTGACGCCGCCGCCTTTGCCGCCTTCAGTTTTGTCATTTGGATATGTAGATATCGATTTAGGCTAGTGTACGGATGTGTTTGGCGTCGCGTGGGACGTGTTGGGCTTCTCTGTCTGTCCGTGTGCCGCCCTGTATTTGTGTGCGATGCATCTACGCAGATGTATTATGTACTCCCTTGGAAAAAGGTGCAATGGAAAATTTACCCAAAAACAAATATTCAGTATGTACATAATATAGTAAAAAAAATTCACATTATATCCAAAAATATCTCATTCGATACACATCACCTGTAAGGACTTAGAACAAATGAATTTAATTTTAAATTTATTGTCATTGGTATGTGCTGACATGAATACTGACAATGAAAAATGAAAAATGTATGAATAACGATTCAAAATGCATTATATACATAAAAAAAAAAACAATTGAATGATAATTTTTATCTATATTTCATGCGAATTTACAAAAGTTCACTTGTAATAGAAATTATAATAACATTTAGAAAATAATTTCCATAAAGTTCCCGTAAGCACTCAACCGTTTGGACCACGTAACTTAATAATAATTGTAGTAGTAGTAATTATTATTATTGCGAATATTAAAAATAGAGGCACTTTGTAGATTTTATAACAATCATCGCTCTTAATATTTATCAATATATTCAGTCACATAATGATCTTGATCGATTTTGTTGTTACTTTGGTAAATATACGCGGGCATATATTAATCATAAAAATCAAATATGTACCATGCCATCACTTTAAAACTGACATATATACATATAAATAAGTCACACGGACAGACAGGAAAACAATGTGTGATACTTGCCTCCGTTGTGGCGCTGAGACTAAAATTAATTATAATGAAATTGTTTTAATTAATTATTTACTTTAAAATGTTGAGCTTCAAAATATGTTTGTGATTAGAAGTATATATATATACATATATATACACGTACGGAGATATTTATATAATATTAATTAATGACTCATTTTAAATCTCTTTGTTAGATATTTTTTTTCTTTATTTTTATTTTTATTTCAGACGCGCCACCACCCCACGTATATATTAATACGATAAAGGGGTGTTTGAAAACTGTTAGTACCCGACGTCATAAATATACCCGTCCGTGAACGGGTATATTTATTTATATATTAAAAATGCCTTAATATTTCTTCTTTATAATATGCCTATATTTAAAAAAAATATAACATTTATTGAGACCTTTTTTATCTAGCATTAACTCATTAAAAAAAATATTATTTATCAGGTGTCGTATTTGCAGCATTAATTGGTTAACTGAAACATGAAAATTCGTGAAAATTAACGCTAAATACATTTATAATTTTGTATCTACCGAATGATTCCTTTTTGACACTTCACCATAGACATTGTCAGTGTTGCTATGTTTAAAAAGATCTTTCGGTGTCGTGTTGTAATACAAATCTAGTGTTACTGAACAATTTCGATACAATCATGCAGAATGTGGTTATATTTTAACTCAATTATGTAATCAAGGTGTTTCAATGGATGGATTAGAAAAAAAACGTATGAAAATATGAGGGCGCCACTGTCGCCATGCTGCATACACTTACTAATCGTATATAAACGGTTGTTTGCTCAATATGTATCGAGTTAAACATATGTATTGAATGAATAAATATATCAAAATCCAGTTTACACTCTGAAATGTAAAAATGTATGAATTGATTTTGGTTTTTACTCCATTTTACTTTCCTCATGTATGTAGTCTTTTGTTTTCCTCTTTAGTTGTCAACAATTAGTAATATGCATGTAAATAATCTCGTCTCTTAAGATTTTAATAGCACTGTGATATACAGGATATACAAAATATTTGATTACAATTTAATTTGAAAATTGTTATAAATCACAGTAGCGTCCTCTAGCGGTCAAAATGAACAAAAGTCGTTCGCGTGGAGCGGGTAATTCTAATTTGGAGTTTTGCCGATGATATTACTGGAAATTATTAATGGCTGAAGGCACAAACGTGCGAGGCCCGCATCAAAAAATGAGCACTCCTGATTGAATTGCCATTATTATTATTAGTATTATTTTCAATTTTATTGTAATTTATGTTTATTGGAAATGTAGTTAAAAATGATCTGCGGAAATGTGGGTTTAGTGTTTAACATTATATTACCTTAATGCTGATCTAGGACTGAGTCTCGACACGTCATTCCACAAGCTGCTTCCTTAAATAGGTATATATTGTTATTGTGTTGAATGTTTATAATATTCGCTATTGTCCCGCCAAAACGGTTATAATCGTCTTTTTTTTGTTTTCGTTGATTTTATTTTATAAATTATTTTGTCATGCAAATTTTTTCTCCCCGATACTGTTCATTTATTAATTAATATTATAGAGACATTACTGTTTTAAATAATTGTTTATTTAATTATAATTGTGTATAATAATAATTATGATTGTTGTTTTGAAATATTCCTTTATCACGATGTAAATGAAAAATTCGAACACGTAATACATAAATCATTAGAATGTTTATTTATATGTTCTTTGTTTTATCCAGTGAATATATTTTTTCCAATTCAATATGTTCTTTTTTTGCCTAAAAACTATTCGAGACACCCGCTTGTCTAGCTTCTTATTACTTTCCTTCTATTCTCGACTTGAAAAAATCTGTCCATTAATAAAACCAGCTATGTTGTATCGCAGCGGTGGCGCCTCCGAGGCCAATAACACCTACCCTCCAACCAATAAACATTTTGATTGTCTTTCAGTTTGTAGTCGCATTGCGAATATTGTTTTCGATTGTTTGAACGCTGGCCACTGCGAGCTGTACACCTTAAGCGTGATAAGCTGGAAGTGCTGGAACAGCTTACATAGTTGTAATGAGCAAGGTTGAGAAATATTTAAATTGCTCGATTTATCCGCTTGATGTCGCAAATATGATTCTTTTTTCACTTTATCACAAACAAAGTATAAACATGGTATATAGAAGATTTTTCCAACACGGTCCTATCAATTTAAATACGTTATCTTTATTGTGAAATCGAGATCACATAGTAAACGTTTTTCAGTAGAAGCATTACCTTTGCACATACATATATTGACTATGTTCTATTCTCCATATTTCACGGCTTTATCTATAATAGCCCTGACCAGCCACCTCACAATTTAAGAGTACAAAAAAAAACCATCTAGAAAACAAGTAAAACAATCGTTAAAGTCATACGATTTATTGCAAAATAAGAACTTAAAAATATCTTATGGATAACTTAAACACAATAATGTCTTCTTGGAAAACAGAACACAGTCACAGCTGCGAGCCCTCGGAGTGACATTACACTATAAAGTGATGCCCTCACTGTGAGACTTCCATTTGCTGAGATGCGTCTGGAACAAGAAATTTGTTACATTATCGTTATCATCAGCCTGTCTCCGTACCGCTGGCTACAGCAGGGTAAGGTACTACGATACTACTAAGGTAATAGCCATGTTCTAATGGGTACCTGTGAAACGTCTAATCTTGCTCCTTCCTCCAATTATACAATCACCCCCAATTTAATAATATTGTAAGAAACTGCCTCAACACAAAGTAATGTCGACAAAATAGGTAACAAATTTTTCTTGCACTTTATTCTGTATGAGTACTCTTGTGCTCCCTCTGTACTTTCTTATCACTTATCTTTCGCAGATGTGGCTCAAATTTACATCAACATCCGGAGAAATAATATAAAACGAAAAACTAGAGTATTCTTTCAGTTGGCTGCTTTGAGTTACTCCAATATACACAACTACCCACAACAACAAATGTAACAAATTTGTAAACGTCTAAAAATGTTAAGTTGAAAAATCACTTTCTAAATACATACATATCTTCATGCTAAGTCCTTTACGGGATAAGTAGAGGGTAAAAAAATCGCTATCTTGCAATCACTTTAACGTTAATACGGGGTAGCACGTAGCTGTCCCCCGGGCGGCCCAGTGGCCCAGGGGCCAGCTTACCTCCGCCCGCGCCGTCGTCGAACATGAACTCGTTCTGGTACTCCTTCAGGAATTGCTCCGAGCGATGCTCGTCCAGGAATAGGGAGTACACCTTCTTCACGTCTTCCATGCTCACCTGCGAACCGCAATAATACAGAGGACTGTCTGTAAATCGTGTTAAATACCACTTTACAATAAATATGATTTTACCACATCGCAAGGTTTTCATATTTCTTACTTGTACACAGTACATATTTCTTACTTGTACTTATTTCATATTTTTACACAGAGTATATATACAATGGAAGAAATCATACAAAAGAAATTATGTATAAGGGTGCTGCTTATCCCTCAATGAGATCTCTTTCGCCAACGCCAGGAATGAAGATATAGAATTTAGTATGTACTTAGAAAATACATGTTTCTTGTTAATATTACACTGAAATATGTTTTACACAATCGAGTTCAGTAATTAAATATAATCGAGTCCCTTTTAATGTAGTGTATTTCAGTAGGAAAGAAAAGGGCAGTGTGGGGAAGGTAGAAGGGATAGGGAAAGTAGGGTACAACGAGGAGAGAATGGTGGAGAGTAGGGGAGTTTGAGGAAAAGTAGAAGACATTGGGGGTGTGTAGATTGGTAGGTGGGGTGAGTAGGTAAGTACAAGTAGTAGTGGGAGACAGACCTCGGCGGCGCGGCGGCGCTTGGCGACGAGCGAGGCGGTGGTGATGAGCTGGATGGCGTAGCGCAGCGACGTCTCGGTGGCCACGCGCGTCAGCACCGTCAGCGCGTCCGCCGACATCTGGCAGTCCTCCTCCTCGCACCTGCGCACCTAATTATTTGTATGGACATATGCGGATGTCAGCCCTATGGCTGATGTCATAGCCATAGGCTCAGAGATCTACCTTTGGAAACATTTCAAAAAATATTTTATAACAATATTACAAGGGGAACAAATGACCATGTGTTATCAGACCGAGATATTATACAAGTTATATATGTATCAACACCATCAAATCCCAGGGTGCACCTGATGTTCAGGATCTCCCTTAACTCGTGCTGGTCGTAGGGCGCGGTGGGCACGATGATGGTGCGGTCCAACAGGTCCAGCGGGATGCCGTGCGGGCTGCGGTAGGCGGTGCCGCGGATGCGAGTGATGCCGCGGTTGGTTGCCATCATCACCACGGGCGCCGTGTCAGACTCCAACGCGCGGTTCAGGAACGAGAAGCACTCGATGTCCAGCATGTGAGCCTGGAGACAGTACAAGAGTTAAATGAATACAGTGAATAGACACTAGGGACTGCTGTCATCTGTTGACATCTATTATCGAGCCAGAACAGGGCTGTAGAAACAGGAGTATTACATTAATCCAGTTGGTATAAGTTATTCATGAGGTGTACAAAGTGCTACGAGCGGATTGCAGATATGTTATATGAATCTATTATTTCACTGTTAATTCTTTTTTAGGTAATTTTCTTACCTATTGCTAGACAAAATAATCATCATTATAAACAGGATCTTTCTTGTAGTATAATGGATTTATATAATGTTCATACAAGTAGTTAAGAAATAATTTGTCATTTGTAAGAGAGTCATCACCTCATCTATGAAGAGCACTCCGGGTATCATCTCCGCCTTCCCCTCCTCCCTCCACTCGGCGACCTTGCTGTTGATTTGTTCACGGATTTCTGACTTGATTTCGCCAGTGTCACCTGAGAATACAATAGGTACATTGGATATTTCTTTTCTATCACAATAATATGAAACATATTGCAAGGTCTTAAATAGCTAACATTTCAGAACAAAGATTTTTCTATATGGTATATATTGCTTTGGAGCAATACCTTGGGGTAGGACAGGAACTTGAAGCTCCTATATATATGAGAATAGCTTTTCCATATTGTACTTATAATAATTCAATTTTATTTATATATTTAAATCAGATATAGGTCATCATTGTTAATAAATTAAAAGTATAATAAACGACGTCAGTATGCCTACAGTGAATACAGGCAATTTTTAGACCACACTTACCACATTTAGTTCCTGCATCTAAAAGTTCAATACTCCCAACATGTAAGTTTGGGGCTATTAACTTTATAGTTACAAGTTCACATGGGTTGTGTAGGGGTATGTGTGCATGTGTGTATGTGTATGCATTTGTGTGTTTGTCATTATTACTAAATTATTATGCACTGCTCAGTGGCACTGACCAGAGAATAGCGCGAGGAAGCCGTGTGTCCGCGAGTTGATGACGTCCACCTCGTGCAACGTCACTGTGTGCACCACTTCCTTGCGCTTCTGCAGCTCGCCTTCGGGGCACTGTACAAAGCGGGCCTGCTGCCCTGCGGCACAACAGCACAAATATCATCATCCTCAGCCTGTTTCTTCTACTGTTGGATAGAGGCCTTTTAATAGCATGCTACTGAGTTCTATCTTCTGCTCTCTATATCCAATACAACAATGAACAAACACTGAACATAATATATAACATAAAACTCACGAACACATTCATCTTTGACCTTGAACAACAGACATGTTGCTAACTAAAATATTACTAATGTCACCACACCTCTGCCTAACACAACAATCAAAATGATGTACATATATATTACAAAAAAATTATTAAGTATTACAGAGAATAAGTTATAATGCTCATTCACATTGTACAGATCTGGACACTTGGTTCAATTATATTTGCTTATACATTATGTATCCTATTTATTAGGCAATAAGACTGATATTTGCACATTTTTAAAGCTTACTTGAACTAAGCTGAGCACAAGCTCATTATTAGACTGCAGCCATACTGAAACCTTCTTATAAAAGTGGTTGGTTTTTTATGTCTGTTATTTTCTAACCAGTCTATCATAGTTTATGGACTGCTCAATAGCAATAAATGAATGACAATTAATAAAACAATGTATGAAACATTTTTGATTTTAACTATGAAATAATTTGTAATACCTGTGGCATCATAATCTCTGGCTCGCGCGAAGCTTCGCCCCAACTTGTTGATCTTTCCCGTCGCTTTGTCTATGGTTATCACGTCACCGGCTTGCACCTGGTGACAGTAACATGTATGAAACATACACACCGAAACACATTTTAATGCCATTTGTTTCCATCTTAAACACATACATACCTTTTCCTTCATGAGTGAGTCGATCATCTTAGCGCCCATGTCATAGTTGGTCTCCATGTCGGTTGTCTTCAATGTGAGCCGCCCGGTCCTCGCCCCGCCGCCGCCGACGGCCCTCTCTATTACCAGCTCCACCACCTCACCTTCTATTATCTCTGACTCCTCTCTAAAACAGAACAACAACATATAAGGCATTGGAGATATGACAATTATTGAGAATATTCACCCTGATAGTAAAATTAAGACAATAAGAAAAAAGATAATATGTTGTTCCATATATGTATAATGGCTGGTTTGTTCCTGTGATGGTCAGTGTCTCTGATTGTTAAGTCTGAATTACCTTATGGTGGTATATGTACTGTAGTTGAAATGGGAGCCTAATTAAACATATATGTAAACAGATAGCTCCTTTATATGAGAGGTATAAAACAGGAACCAATATCCCAAGCGTAACTCACTCCTCTCTGCTACTATGTAAATGAAGTAAGAAGTGAGTGGAACACCCTATCAGCATCTGTGTTTCCATGCATGTATAACGAAGGACTTCAAAGCAAGGATGAATAGGCTCTTCCTAGGCATGTGTGCTCCGTCTTAGGACGCATCTGTGCACGCCATTAGGTAAAATCACGGCCAAACGCTAGCCTATCATATGATAAAAAAAATTATGATTGTTCAGTCATTCATGTCATACTCACTTAATCCGTATGCCAATTGATTTCCTGATAGCTTGTGTCAAAGCTTCAGTTTTGCTCATCTCCAACGAATATATTTCTGAACCTGCAAATATAAATAACAGTCCATTACACTTTTAGAATGTAAGAGCTGGTTACAGCCATTTCATATTGCAGTGCTGACCACCACTCTCTCCCACAAGAGCATGATATCTTAAGCACATCTGATTTAATGGTCCATTTATCCAGTGGTTAGTGAATCTGGCAACTGAGCCAGATGTAATGGGTTTGATTCATGATCACAGGTATTGGCTTTTAGAGAAGGTGTAAAAAATATGTATCTTAAGTGTATAGATATATGAACTTACTTTATCAGCCTTTTGATCATCAGCCTATATTAGAATATTAGAATGGTCAGTTTGTGATGTCCTAAAATATTATTATTTCTACCATGCTGCTGTATTCTGAACATTAACAGACCTGCCATGCTTGTGAAAGGTGTGTCTGGTCCGAGTGCTTGTGCCAAGCCCATGGCGATGGCAGTCTTGCCAGTGCCTGGCTGGCCAGCCAATAGCACTGCTCTGCCAGCAATTTTGCCTGAAAACCAAATTGCAAGTTAATCCATAGCATCAACCTAGGTTGATTTGCAGACACAGAAGGAATGATTTTGACATTAAGCACATATTTTAATATCTGTAAATAATAGAAATTTTGTACTCACTATTGTCTAATTATTACTGAGAAAAGCATTTTACCTTCACGTATCATTTGCAAAACGACCCCAGCAGCCTTCCTGGCCATTTTCTGCCCCACCATGCCTTGTGAAACTGCTCGGGGCTCGAGGGAGTCATCGAGCCCCAGGCCCCTGATGTGCGAGTGAGCGCCGATGCGTTCTATGCGCGTGATTGAACGCACCTCCTGGACTTGAGCTGCTGCGAGGGACTGATGAGGATAAACGTTGAATATTTTAAAATTATACCATAACACCAGGTTCATGGGGTTTTTTTTTTTTTTTTTTTTTTTTCGTCAGGAAAACTCAGGACGAGTACCTATCGCCACGGGGCCGACGATAGGTTA
>DWME01009045.1:0-11209 GCA_018244795.1 Parelbella ahira ahira
CATCGAGACTATCGGTTGAAGCTAACTTTTTTGGACTACCTGACAAATAAACTGCTATTTACCTCAACGGGTTCAGTATTTTTTTTCCGCCGTCCCCTCTTCTTCTTTGGTTTGATTAATAGGCTGTTATCTATTACGTCATCTGAAAAAAAAAACAATATGCAATCCAAATTCATCCCTTGGCCACATGGTGTTAACTTCGTGATTAAATAATGTGATTAAACAACTCTGTCTATTATCATCAAGTCTTATATATTATTTAATAATAATATGTCTTATATATTATTTAATATTATCGTCACGCCAGGTCCTTAATGGGGTAGGTGAGAGCACCAAAGTCAAACATGTCTATCCCTATAGACCTGACGTGTTCCTTCTACATTCTTCTCACGTATCCAGCGGTTTTGGAGACTTCTAACTTTCCCATGTATCAGTATCTGAGCTTTTGATAAAAATAAGGGTGTTTCAGTCTCTCTCAGCACCTGCACCATCAATATTAATATTGTGTATCTGCGCGGCCATTGTTTCTTTAATAATTTGCTGTAAATTTGCTTACCAAAGTCACCTGGATCCGGATCCTCAGGAACAAAAGCGTGCACTTTTAGATGGGCCATGAGATCGCTCTTGCGATGATAGCCTTCCCCGCACAGGTTGCACACGTTCTGCCGGTCGCTCTGGTGCGCTACCATGTGGTTCATGAGCGCGGCTTTCTTGCGGAACCTCCTCGAGCAAAAGTCGCAGGGCCATGGTCTCATCGCTGTGTATTCATCCTATGAACACATAATAATTTCTGTAATGTCCATATGGGTTTCAGGACGGAGAAACAATACATTTCCAGGGCGTGTGCCGGGATACCCGGCTGTCGTAAGAGACGTCTACAACCGCAGTCGACTGATCGCGGTACGGCATAGCCGAGCTAGGCACGGCTATAGTATGCCCTTATGTTTATTTTGGGTTCATAATACTACACAAATTCATTCACTTTTTTTGAGAAATTAAATTAACTGTATATACACTCAATGTAACAATTGTCCAAATCTTGGAAAATTGGAACTATTTCAAGTTCCATATACTTCAATATACAAATTAAATTCAAAATATTGATTGATGCCTTACTATGCATTACACAAAAAGTTTTAACTGTACCTGATCAGTTGGCAGTGGGACGTCAACATCATTTTCTATCTTAATATCTGTCACAGGCATAGACAAATGTTCGAAAGGCACTTCCACTCTGAAAACATTGCAACCAAAGTAATCAAATTGCACATGTACCGATGTGCATGTGTTTTATTACCGCTGTGCCCTTTTGCCAATAAAACTATCTTCCAATGTTTCTTTCTGTTTGTCATTGTGTATTGTGCATTGTTATTGGCAATAAATTATATTTGTTATTAGTATTATTATGTGTGAATGAATCAGTAATGTAATTTAGTAACAGTGGTTAGCAGGGCATTTGTTAAAATCATTGTAATCAACATATTGTAAATATTTTTATACTAAACTATGAAACAATACAATAACTTACCTCTCTATATGTATAAGAGAAATCAGTCTTCATGCTATCTATCGCTTTAGTCACTACTCTAAGTCGTTATTATTATTGGTCTGCATATTTCAAATGTATTTAAAATAACCAATCATAGTATAAATATGTCAACAATTGCTAAAGAGTTCGTGAACAGGGAGCAGTGTCCACCAGAAACACTTATGAATTAGTACAGTGCAGTCGCTAAAATACGTCACCTATTGTATTTTTTTTTTAAATCAACGCTATCTATTTTTCTCAATCTCAATCGATAATTAGTTACGCCAACTGACCGTTTTGAAAATTTAATGGTTAGACGTCGTTCTTGGAACGAGATATTGAAAAAAAAATTTTTCACAATACTATTTGAAATAATTAAATATGATATACTTGACTTATTTAAATATTTTTTTCAAAACAATACAAAAATAGAATTGATTATGACATGTGTTTTTTCTCGTATTGGTGTCCTCCTACGTAGACCTAATTTCGTCCCTAGGATGGTATTTGTCAAAAGAAAGCTATGGCATCACGATATGAAAAAAAGCTGTAGAGATGGTATGTGAGGTAGAAATTAGTTACATAAAGAAATAATTCAGGCAAATAAGAAATGGAAAGGGAAGAATAAAAGAAAGGTGTGGAAAAATGAAGGAGAAGTGTAGCTATAACTAAAACAGTAAGAAAGAACAAAACTAACACAAGACGAGAAAAAGAGTCTTCTGACAAAGACACTTCTGAAGATGAACCAGTTTTAATCTCGACTGTTGAAGAAGACAATGATGATGCTAAGTGCCCAGTTCGTCTTAAAGTATTTTCTCAAGACAAAAATGATTTGAAATTGATAAAATGCACACCAAATGTTTTCAATGGATGCATGAAAAATTTCTTTGAAAACCCAGAGCCCACATTTATTTGCCAAACTTGTTTATAAAGTTTATTTAACTGATACATATATTTATTCATAGATTGATTAGCAATTAAGTATACTATTATAAGTAGAAAATATATTTTTTATACTATTTTCTACAATTACATTTAAATCACATATTAATTTTTGAGTCCCTGGGGATGGAATTAGGCGCCTTAAAGGATATTCTTGGAATTTATCTTATTTTGTTAAAATTGAGATTGTTTAGTCGGTAACTATGTTTCAGAGTTTTTGATTGTTTGTTGCAATAAAGGAACATTCTATATATTTTAAGTTTGTTTTACAAAAAAAGGACAATATTTAGCAACTGTACCTTATTGACTGTTTCGTCGATGGCTTATGCCAGTTTCATTTATGTTAATTAGGTTTAAGGTCTATCCATTACCCTATAACACTTTATACACATAAGCCTGCTGGCCTATGTGTGTAAAAAATTGCCAGCTTAAAAAAATATAGCCACCCACCTCTCCTGTCCGCCAGGTATCACCCAGTCATCTGTGATAACTTCCTCTGTCACACACTCGACTTTAAGATCATCAGCCAACTCTGTAGGGTCTGCATAACTAACTACATCTTGTGATAAGTACATTAGATTTTCTGCAGCCATTTGATCAGTGTCTGCTATGATTTCTTCAGTTGTCTGTCCAACAAAATGATATAAAATGGGGCTGAAAAGGTACTTAAAGAAAAGTACTTATTTAAATAACATTACCACACAAGCAGCAATTTTGCAATTGATATGCACATATGTATGTATGTACATTGATAATGTAGTGATAATCAACTTTTTATTTGGGAGGCATTAACATGCTAAGCCCAAAGTGTGAACATATTCCAAATATTTGTAGAAAAATCTGACTAGTTAGATGTGTTTGTGTAGTCTCACTCATTTTTAGCTGAGTCAAGGTATGTTAAAATAAGGCAAAACAGATAGTAGTTAAATGGCTGCTGTTGCCTAGCAGTAGGGTTTGCACACTGTTTTTTGTTAATTAATATAATATGTTACAAATATTTATTACACATAATACATAGGTTTGTGAATCTTTGCTACAACATATTTTGTTTGTATTGTACTGGCTACTTACACAGGAATATAATGGCAAGATGTATGTAAGTACAAGACAAGAACAAATTGTATCATATTTCACTCCTCATATTTTCTTTCTATTTTAAACATTCCTGCACAGTATTCCATTGTATGCTAAATATGAACAGTTATATATGTATATGTCTATTATATATATGTATGCATGTTGTGTATATATGTGTGTGTGTGTGTGTGAGTGTGCACGTTTATTTATATATAAGTATGTGTGTATGTATAGGTACATTATATTTGTGTATTTATGTATATTTATATATGTAAATTGAAATTATAAACTTGAGTAAAATAAAATAAGATGATGCATACCATATTTGTGTAGGACACAGATTGCACATTGTCAAGGCCACAGATCACTTCAGATGCCACCACACTGGGTGAATGCTAAAAAATTAAGGAAGTTCACAACATTGAAATAAAACAGTAAGTACAAAGCCAATCATAAAGCATATGTGTCTATATTACACAGTCCAGTAGCGTCCTCTACAATTATTGCACAGAGCACTACATTCCCACAGCGCTGCATTCTGTGCAAAAGGCACAGAACTCCACTTTGGCCATAATCACATTTTGTGGTCTCTACATTACTGTGACATATTCACCAAGGGGTGGTTGTAATTTGATTTTTCAACCTGTATTCATATGCATTAGACTATTGCAGAACATAATCATATGTTGGAAAAAAACAATCAGAATTCAAATTCAAAAGTCATTTATTCAAAATTGGTTCAATAGAACACTTTTTGAATATCAAAATGAAACTACCACCGCTTTGGAAGATACCTCGCTATGGAGAAGAAGCGGCGAAAGAAACTCCACAGGTGTGCTTAAACATCTTTTAAAATAATCTGTTGGCATACATTTATGACATGCTTATTCATGCATTAAAGTACAGTTACAATGTGTGATAGTAAGTTCATAGTTAAGGTTAAGTTAAATAAGTTTGTGTAGGCTATTATATAGACTTCCCATCATCACACCATTTCTGTCAATTTTGCCCAACACCTCACCTTCAACAGTCATTGTTATTAGGCATCTATACATATCAAAGCATGACTGGATTAAATAAAGTTTTTGTCTGACAGTCCTAAGCATTCACAACTCATAACATTGAGAGTTAAACTAAAAATGTTAATATAAGAATCAATTAGGTAGATAATGTAAAAATAAATATAATAATTTACAATACTCTCTTTAATTTGATCTTAAATATTTTCCATGTCATACTTTTAATATACACATTTAATTCAGTTGCATGAAGAAAATGGATAGATAGGACAGATCTAAAAGCAACCTGTAGGCATAAATCTGTTCAATAGCCAGTGTTAATTAATATATGTAGACATTGTAAAGAGAGCAACATTACCGAGCCTGTATTAGTATAATCAGCAACTCTACAGACCTGTGCTGGTAATACAGGGTAGAAATAATATTATCATGCCATGTAAGCTTCAGAAGCACTTGTAGCCGCAATGCTATCACACAACTACAGAATGGACAAGTCAGAGTGCTTAACTACTTGTATACATTTATGTATTCACATATATGTTAATGGTGCCGGTAGCACAGGGTAGGAGGCTGATATTGGAAACATTTCATTATGTTAAGAAGCACTTCAACTAGTTCCTTGTGGACTCTTGCAAGAGACAATTACTGTTATATGTCATTGCCATCTGCAGCGAAGAACATTTACTGTGTGCACTTGGGACTGTCAGCTAGGCAACATACATGAACAACTCATATTACAGATTTTTGTAAGAACTTGTTGCCTTTTCTTCATGCAGTGAAGTAAATATACATAAGCTTTAAAATTTTGTTACAAAATAGAATGTTTAAGTATAAAGAGGTTTATTTACCTTAACTTCCACTTCCTCACCCCAATGAAGAGTAAACTCTTCACCATCACCCTCCATTATGGAATACTGTTACATTTCATGCACTGGACATTGTACTGCTATTTACAAGTGCTATATTCATCTGTACACAAATTCCATCATCTCAATTATAAACGAACTAAATAAAGTGCACAGAATTTGTAGGTTTGATAGCATTCGCTCGTTTGATTTACACACAATGTTTTTTGATGATAACCACTTTGTAAACAGAACCTGTAATTCCTGATATAAAAAACATAATTTTGACTAAATTTAACAATAACCTAACATTAACCTAATAACCTGCTATAAATTAAGCTCAATTAAAGATAGTAACAGTACGAATTTTCAACAATATGGACACCACAATGTTTATCGTTAAAACGTTCTCTATCCATTTTACTATTCACAAATCAAAACATCAACATAACCTTAATAAACAAAAATCTTCGTAGACAGTAACAAAGTAAATATTATATAATTATCTTAGTATTTAGGTTCGAAATAGATAAATCGTTAGAAAATGGAAAAGTAAATGCGAACATACAGGCGAAACAAAAATGGTGTCAGAACTCAAAACTTGAAAATGAATATTAGGTTATACGTCAAAAGAAAAGGTTAAGCGATCTAAACAAACCTGTAACTTTAAAAAATTGATTTTAGCTTCGTGGTATGACAAAAGTTGGTATTTATTGGCAAACTAATTGATTTTACTGGTAATTGTAGCCACATCCCATATCTATACGTTTACATGACGCAATCAAAGAACTTAGTCAATGTAGTCTAACAAGAGCGAATTGTACAAAGTAGCTAAGGTTATCAGTTCGTTTTAAATCTCACCAAAAAATTTTTGGGCCTAGACATTTAGAGAAGAATACTCTTTGTGTGTAAATAGTTCAAATATTTTAATGTTTAGTGGCTATCTTGCAAATACTCCTATTTCCAAAATTATTTCAGACAGCCACAGATATGAAGAATATTTTATGACAGTCTGTGCAAGCTAAATTAGGCATTGTACACATTACAAGCAAAATAGAAATAAGATTGCAACATACCTACTTTGTAAAGTTAAAAAAATGTAAACGTAGAAAAAATTATTTCACGTTAGCTTTGGAATTTTTGCTATTAAAATGCGAAAGGAAGTATTTTCTAGGATTTCTTTTGTTATGAGCCACTTTATACGTGAGTTATGAAGGGTTGTAAAATTAATTATTGTAATTAATGTCAATATTTATCTTAATAATTATACAGTTTCTTGTAATAAATCAGAAATATTTTTTTTAACAAAATTTACCATTAGACGTAATAAAGCTAATTTTTGGCAAAGTTTAGTTGTCAAGTAATTAGGAACCTTGTCAAATAGCCAAATCTGTCAAATTAGTAAAATGTATAGCGAGAATACAATATTTTTTAGATGTTTCTGCTAGGATGGCAATGTTATTGGTGTTTAATTTACTGCAATAAATTACAATACGTTTCAATTATACATTTATTATAATAGTAAGTTCTACTTTATTACAACAGCACAAGAATGTCTGCGGAACTAAAAGAACTTTGCCAACTCTTGTTTCCCGATTCAAAAACAGGTAAAATAAAATAGGCATATTAATTTACTAAACACGGTTAATAGAATCATGCAATGGTATTGCTATAATTATTAATTAATGGTAATTACAGAAACCGCCGATTATTATAGTGATATCACTGACTATATCAAAAAACTAGGCTCACAAAATTGGGAACATATCCGTAAAGAACCGGAGAAACTGAGTGAAGAAATAAGTCACCTCACTGAACAGACTCAGGACCTCGCATTCACTAATTACAAAACTTTTGTGGAAACAGCTGAGATATCACGAACAATAATGAAAGATTTGGGAAAATCAAAGGAGTCTGTCGCCACATTTCTCCACACGATGCCTGATTTTGTAAAGGAATGTGAAAATTTTTCACATTTGGCAGGAAATATTGTCCATGAGAAAAAGTAAGGCAACAACATATCCATTACATAGATTTATTTGTGAACGAAATAAGTGAATGATTATTATTATCCGTTACTGCAATCCCATTATTTGTCGGCTTATCATTCAGAGTTTATATTCAATTGTAAGATGCATATAATCATTATTTATAACATGTGATATCTGAATTATTTAGGAAATTAGGAGTGAACAAATATTTTTTCATCTGTTCTCTATTGCTTACACAATTATATTGTCATCTCATGTTCAATGGAGTTGTATCTGATGTGGTTACATTTAAGGTAGGTGGAGAAAATTTCTCATCAGGATAAATTATCCTGCCATCCCTTGGCTTAAATGGTGCAATCATTACAAATGGTAATATGCACTATATATTAGACAGCTATCGCTTATCTATTGTATCAACTGTTAGAATTAGCTTTGCAGCATACTGGTAGTCCAGCCTGCTTACCTTCTGTCCTGTCAGTTTCATATTTAGTCAAATCATTTTCATATAATTATTATTGAAGTATGAAGTTTTAACTTACATCTAATATATAAGTTGAGTAATTAAAAATGGTCTATTGTTATTAAGGAAAACAGTGGTCAACCTCTAGCTACAAGAAGCTGGGTACTAGGTGGAGTGTGAGCTGAGTAGTAAAGACCAGCAATAAACCTTCAAGGGCTAATGGATGGATGAAATATTCTGACATATTATCTTTGTCTTTTTGTGCATGACATTACTACTTCTAAAGTTAATAATGATGTATTTCAAATTCAACGACTCACTCACAACATAATCAAAGGTGCTCGTACTAAAGAGATTTTTGTAACTTAAAATTTTAAATTTTAAAATTTCTAGGAAGGATTCTGAGTCTGAATCTGTGCCCGGTGAATAGCAATAGGCTCACCACCTATTTTATGGGACATATTAAGCATAACTGGTGAAACAGGGGAATGAACTACACTCCACAGCCTACCATTCCGGGGATTACAGCTGTGACATCACACCATGAAAATATGATGTTAATATAATGCTATACCAAGGCCTATTATTAAATTGCAAGGCTCTAGTAGCTAGCCTATTGAGATTTTTACATCCATCTGTCAAACTAATTACATTCACTAAGTGAATGTGAGCAATTTGCATAAGTATATAAAAATCTATATATATAAACATTGTACAGTACATACATACATACTAGTAATGTAAACGAATTAGTCATTTAACATTATTAGGCAATCATGACAGGTGTAATTGTCAACTGTGTTTCAGGAGATTCAGTAGTGTTCGTAATCAGAGTGACAAGTTGCTGGAACTGTTGGAGCTGCCTTCCCTCATGAGAGAAGCACTTAATGCTGAGGACTATGAAAGTGCATTGGACATTTTTACATTTGTACGAAACTTGTCTAAACGATATTCAGGGATACCAATAGTGCAGGTAAGATACTAACATTGTTATGTAGCAGTTGACATGTGATTTATTTACAAAGTCATATTGTCAGACATGTACACCACTGTTATCATGAATTGTGGAATAGCGATATGAGTAAATGGATTAGTATATTTTGTTATTTTCCATATTGATAAGTAAAAAGTTACATATTTCTAGTTAATATTAGTGGAAATTCTTGTTCACTTTGAGGACTTATAATATTTACAACTTGTAACGAGTAATATATTTTCAGAACACGACATCGGAAATAATGACCCTCTGGTTTGAGACACTGTACCAGCTGTTCAATCAGCTCCGCTATGATTTGCCACTTCCTCAGTGCCTACAGGTTTGAGACATTTGGCTTTATTGTTACGTTTGTTATGCATAAAATAATAATAAATAAAAAAATTATTTCTTACATTGTAAGTTTGTGCATTCTACTCTCAAACTTTGTATTGGGGCAAGCATCGCCTATCACTTTGACTTTGTCTTATTTTAATCGTTCAGAAAATAAAGAATATTTATCACTTTAAAGCAATGCCGTTCAGTTTGTTTCGCTGACTAAACTGGTTAGTCAGCGAAATAACCAGTCAATAATAACAATTTAAAATATTGTTTTATTTAAAAGATGTAGATCTATTAAAAAATGTAACTATAGCTCACCAACTTAGTAACCTTTTACCCTGACTTCGCTTATAGTCACAAGAATGATGACTCACATCCTACGTTTTCAATTTTTATATATATTGACTGCATGTAGAAAGACGAATTATTCATAGTAACTTTTGGCTTTGCGCTTTTGAAATCCACGAGACGAAGTTGTAAGCGCGAGCTGGTGACACCTAATTATACTAGTCGGTGATTGTTGTGTATCTAGTTGACTGATAGATTTTAGGATACCTCCGTCGTGCAAATACAGTATTCAAATCAACAGAAGATGAGCAGAGCCAGCTGCCCGCCATGGCTGGCAAGGGCAGCGCCGTCGTGTCGGATGGCCTTCATTTGCATTTTTTGAAAGCTAGAAATGCGTGGTTTGAAAAACAAATTGAAGACGCAAAAAATACTGAGTGTAAGTTGTTGAATCTGTTCAATAGTGATACTTACTGAAAAATTTACACATACATATGTTTCGCCTATTTGCCATAGGGGTAGAAAGAGATTAGGTATTTCCATCTGCTATGGTCTTGGCAGACTTCTTACGCGACCTTTACGTCCATTAAAGTCGTCAAAAATGAAAAAATCTATACTTCATCATCATCAGCCTACTCCCGTCCACTGCTGGACGTAGGCCTCTCCAATAGCACGCCACTGAGCTTGTCTTCAGCTCGTCGCATCCAATCTATACTTCATAAGTGTAAATCAACAGACTGTAAATTTTCGGAACTTTATTGGAAGGCATACAAGAGACTAACGATGTACATGTGTCTTTGAGATTTATGAGTATTGAATTATTATTTTATAAATTAATTTAGCATGTCCTACAGCATTATCAGACTCGTCATCTTTTCTAGAATATTCTCTAGGTTGGATCAGAATACGTAATTATTATTATTACAATGTAATTACAGCGACCGAAAAACAATTGCGGAGATTTGTAGAGCTGCATAGAGTTCATATATTCAATGTGTTGACGCAACACAAATCTATATTTCTGTCGGATGCACAGGAATCGAAAGTAAAGGACGACGAGCTGAGTGGGAGCAGCGCGCTGTCCTGTTGGCTGAAGCAGAAAGTACGTTCGTTTCGTAACTATTTTTCGTTGCTCAGCCACAACTTTCATATATCGTAAAAGTTGGTAATGAGATCTTTAAAACAAAGTTCACTTCGTCTTCTTTTCTGAACAAATTTTACTATTTATCAAAAATGTCCTCAGGTTGAAGTGTTGGCTCACATGCTGAATCGGGGCCTGTTAAGAGAAGATGAATCGAGTTTTGAATCACTGTTAAATCAATGCATGTATTTGTGCCTCTCTTTTGGGCGAATCGGAGCCGACCTGAGATGTGTCCTGACGCCACTATTTAGGAACAACATCCTTACTCAATTCCATCACAGTTTGGACAGGGTGGATAACCACCTGGACCTTCAAATGAGATCCTATAAGGTTTCAACGATCAAGAATGTACCTAGACCGGTAAATGAAAACATGGCTAGCGGGCCGCCGGAGAACTTGCTCGACTACTACCCGCTAGCGGAGTACTGCAACGGTTTATTGAGCTCACTGAACTCCTTGCGGGTCACGGCACCCCTAAACATTGTCAAGGATGTATATAACGCTTTCAGGAAGTCCTTCGACAAAGCTACCCAAATTTTGATCGCCTTCTATCACAAGGAGCAGCAGGCCTTCACAGACATCGAGCGGCAAAATTACGTGTCGCTT
>DWME01009046.1:0-11208 GCA_018244795.1 Parelbella ahira ahira
TAAAGAGGTGCGCGCCATGGATTTGAATCCAGGACCCCCGGAATGAGAGGCTGAATTCTTAACCACTAGGCTACCACTGCTTTTTTCTTTATAGGTTTACTAACGATTAAATCAACGGTCCGATTAATTGCACTATTACGAATCGTTGCCACTCTATGAGCCAGATTGCAGTGGGCACACGAATAAGTTTCATGTAGGTATTGTGATTCGGTAACATTTCGTTGCGTGTTCCGTTCCCGCGTCCCGCGCCCCGCGCTCCTGTTCCACGTGCACCTCTGTTATTACACTTTTTCTGCTGGCCGTCGGTTCTCCGATACTCCGGCGCGGTAATTACCGCGGCCCGTTTCGAATAGTCACTTGTAGCGAGGCCCTCCATTGTGTCGGTCTGTTGCGTCACGACACGACAGCACCACGAATCCTACTGTCAGCGAGTTACGGCCACCAGTGCGCTTGTTACATTCATTTTACTGTTTATGACTAGGTATATGGGTCGTTATGTTTTGGTCGTTAATTTACTCCTCCTAATTGTCTCGGGGTAAAAAAGGTTATTTTTGTGATATTACAAGTTCTGTGTTGTTTCCTAAAATCCAAAACTTAGACGTGTCTTAGAATATAGAAGAAGCACGTCGGGTCTGTAAAAAATAAAAATAGATACATATATTTGTCAATTGGTATTCTCTGCATACCCCGTAAGAAATCCTGTGTGATAATATAATAATAATGTTTTCAGTGTCCAACATACTCAGTCGTTTACCATTCAGTACCACCTTTATAAATTTCATTAGTCCGATCTTATTAGTCTTCGTGTAACATACACTCATTGAAACTATTTTTTTCTTATATTCAGATTTAACATGTTAACGTCAAAGTAAGCACGCAAATATCTGTATTATGTAAAATCGATGTGATAGGATTTGCACCGGAAGCAATAGGTCTGTGTGTTCCGGAAAACGATCGGATAACATTCTCCGCTATGAAGGTATAGATTTGTGAGGCTTATAACGTTTAGGACATTTTTACAGTAACAGAAAGGATCTGCCATTACTGAACCCATTTTACTGGGTCCAATAAGTTGGTGTTTTACATCTCTGTATTAAACCATCATAATATGCAACTTCAATAGGTACATTTAATCCAGAATCGCGTAGAAAATGGTGGCATTAAATGTTCGGTTCCACATATAATTGTATCTGGATCCTTGCTGTGAAAATACCGAACACAACATTTAAACTAGTTAAGAATAACTCAAGAGCACCGGCCGCCCGACGCCCGCAACTGAGTAAAAGTAAATATTTCCCGCAATAAAATTTATTTGGGTCATTAATTAAATGGGACATAGCTTTTATTTTATCAGAGTCAGAACTGACGCTGCAAGTTGCTGTTTGCTTAAACAACGATGATCTGGGGAAATTATCGTGCTCAGTGTTGCACGTTCGTGGCTAACACCGGTTTTTAGGTGAATGGTTATTTTCGTCGCTTATATCAGTTTTTATTTGGAGGCTTGTTTTAAAATATCTAAACGAATCATATCTATTAATTATAAGAATATTGTGAAAAACAAATACAATGCGATTATTGATAGACGAAGGTGCCGAGGAAGATCAAGGCTCACCTGTCTCTACCAAATAGGTCAGATGTCGGTGCATTCTGCCTATCTAGTGGGAAAACTAGCATAATTATGTAACACTAAGAATAAGAAAGAAGCAGATACACAATAAAATACCAATAGCAGAATATAGAAATTATTTACATCCAATGTTTGTGCTGTTCGAACCGAACAGTACTAAGAGATGATAGCAGCGTTACAATAACTGATGTCACTGTGTCGTGAAAACGTATTTCATAAACAGGTGGTCTGTGGGTGTTCTTGTCCTAAGTGGGTAAATAGGAGCAATTTAGGTCACCGAGGCCCGCCGGGCGGACTGATTCAACACTTCGTTCGAGCAATTAGATTCAATTTGTGGTAACGCAATATGAACATGGACTTGAAACCTACAAAGCTTCACTTCTTCTCGAATTCCGACTTGAAAGTGCAAATTTTCGGTCAGTACTTTCTTAATTAGAAAGCAGCAAACCGAAAGACATGCTAACGATGACGCGGTCGAGAAGTCGGTATTGGTACGTTCGTGAAGAGTAAGCCTTGATATTTTAGTTAGTGAGTTTCATTTGAGTTCTAGACTATTACGGTTAGAATTATCACGTTTTATATTGCGAAAATTATTTTAAATCCAAAAACAACAATGATTTTAAATATAACATTTTTTACAACAGTATAATTTACTGCTGACCTCGTTGGTCGACTGTTTGCAAGATGTTTGCAGATATCCTGGGTTCTATCCCCGGGTCGGGTACTGTTTAGGTTATCTAACTTAGAATATAGATTTATGCCTGGTATATGGTAATAAGCTCAATCTTTGTTTCATGGAGACACGTTGGACATAACAGGTGAATCGTGGGAGTGTACTACTCTCTGCCTACAGCCTCAGAGAATACAGCCGTGAAAGAAAAGAAAAGTATAATTTACTTTTGCATTTTGTTTTGGGGCGAATTGCGTGCCGGTAAACACTAAATAGCTCACTCGCAGATTGTGATAAAGTTTATATGACGTACTAACTTCACGTTACTTTTATTACCTTCATAGCGGAGTCATGATTATCGACTATAAAGATTAGAATTTGATGTATTATAAAAAGTAGAAAAAAAAACAACAATTGGTTATACGTGCCTCTAATAGCACTGTGAGGCTATAACGTTTGTAATATTATACTAAATTGTGATTCGTACGTTGGTAATATTATCTGGGCTGAAGCCATTTGAAACTATAGACGGTACACGTTATACTTACAGCGTTGCCTCTGCGTATCTACCGTGGGACAGTTTATATTTCTGTCGAAATTTCATTACGCGAATGGTTTCATTGGTCGAACGTTCGACGTAGTTAATTGAATGGGTTTGTTGTGTTAGCCACATTTATGGAATAGCGATTCGGATACTGCCAAAAACCTTCAATGCGCAGCGTTTTTAATTGGTTTTTATTACGTCTGTATAATGTACCTACTGTGAATCATAAAAGGGTTCGTGTCGATGATGACGATAATGATGAGGTAGTTGTAAAAATGCAAAAATGTATTTTTCTCAACAAAAAAACTATATATTTCATGAACATATGTTTATGTAAATCATGTTAAACAAGTCTATAATGTACATAAAATATTTCAATTATAGGTAGCTACTTTTGACAATGTTAAACCCCGTATATGTCGAAACACGCAATAATTAAATTAGAATTGTTTTGATACTGTTCTAAGCGTTTCCTCATCAACATGGGCGTTACAAACCCTTTGATCTTTTCATATTCGAGTAACTCGCAACTACCCGCGAAACTATTTCCACGCGCACCGCGTAACAGTCTCAAGCATTTAGCCGCGGACGTTTATTACGATTAGGTCTTTGTCTCCGCAACTAGCATATCGTCTTCATCTGTCACTATTATAACGTTGTGATTTGCTTTGTCAGCTTTCAACGTTCCACGTTGCTAAGTATAAGCCACACTGACCATCAAATTATAAGTGATTACCGTCGCCTATGGACTTTTGCAACAGTTGTTTTGCCAATGCGTTCCCTGCTATCAATAAATCTACCAAATTAGCTGTTACACCAGTTTTCCCCGTTTCTAACAAGATATTCCAACAGGAATAATTTTTCCTACCGTTCGTGCAACGTACAAAACTAATCCAATATAATAAATTAGCATCGTAACAATGTAACAATAATCACCTTATTCGTGAAACAGTAAGGCTTCGACGCACTCTAATTGGAAATATTAATCTGGCGGTCGTTTATTATGTATTGGAAATTGTTAATAATAATAACTACGGCATATTTAAGACATAAGGCAATGAAAATTCTAATAGTCTATTTCTTAAAGTAAACGAACATTGAATTTAATAGCATTCTATAATTATTAAAACCCTTTCACGGCTTTTCCCTTACGATGGCAGAGAGTGTCGAGTGCTGTAGGTTTATCACCATCCTCACAAACTTAACATATTTCTACATTCGACATTCTCTTTATTGCATTCTGATATTAGTTTAAAAGATCTAACAGAAGGTGAAGCTCATTAAATCCTAGCACTGGTAGTAGTAATCTTATCGTTATCTCGTTGCAATTTATTATAGCAATATTTCCCCAGCAGTGGTATCGGGGGATTGGTTTTTGCTTAATAAATCGCGCACTTGTCGAAGTGCCATCGATGCGATCCCCGGGGACTTAGTAGTTATAAAGGATGGACACTGCGCGGGCTGGATGTTGTTTACGCTACGCTATTAATAACATAACGGATTAAAGTATTCACTGGTTTAGAAAATGGAGGGATGATATAATGATCACCATCTACCTTCATTACACAGTTAATATGTTTTAAGTAGATTATGTCTAAAGTGAACTGAAGTACTACTCACCTATATGTATTTGTTGGAGCTTAACAATGCAAGTATTGCATTAATACACTCTCAAGCTCTTCTGTCTGTGTACATGTGTATACGAAACCAATTACGAATGTTTTTTTTAATTATGAAGCACACTTCTGTCTAGATTCGAATCCGTGGTTTACAAATTATACATATTTATCATAACCAATACATTTTGTCGGTCCGCTGTTGGTCATTGGTTCTCCTTTCAGAATTGCTAGAGTTAAGGCCACAGTGGGCCACGCCGATCAAATCGAGTTTGAGAGACTTCACACGTTTTAAAGAATATTTACGTATAGATAAAGATATTTTCCAGTACAGTTATACCTAGTCCGACTCAATTATTAAACAGCGTATAATTAAGTAAAAGGAAACAGATGCGCGCCGGGATTCAAATTCAGGAACTCCGAAGTTGAAATTTAAATCCTAAAACACTAGATTATTACTGTTACAGTAATAATAGTGCGTAGGACTATTACTTATTAGATATTGTGGTCATCATTATCATCAGCTCCTCTCGATCATTTTTGTACACACGAGTAGGCGTCTCCAATACACGCCACTAAGAATAATATTCCGCTCTTCGCATTCAAACACAAGCCTCTTTGTATATAAGTATAGCAGGCATGCATTTAAGTAACTGTTTAGGCAGTAATATGTTGTAGTAATATTCGTATGCTTCTCTCGCGAGCTAGAATTAGTTCACGAGTTCCACCGCAGCGTAAATACACGGGCGGATTAAAGTATTCAACGGCTTAGGAAATATTGCCGGCTGTTTTCTTCGCGACTGTACCTACTCGCCTTAAACGGTAAAGTTTGCTCGTTTTGTGTAGACGTTGTACGGTTTTGTTGATTGATATGAAATGAATACGGTTTAACTTTTCCATTATATTCGCGTTTGAGAGATTTTTTATATTTTGCAATGTATACTTTTAATATTTAGATCTCTCGTTGTAATTCACATTGTTTCAATGTCATCATCATTAACCCTTCTATCGCTCCACTGACACGGGTCTCTTCTCAGAATGATTAGAGTTAATGCTATGGTCTGACATCCTGGCCAAGTGCGAGTTGTCATTTTTCACATGCCTTAGAGAACTTTGTGTTGAACTGTAAAGTGAGCAGGTTTCCTCACGTTGTTTCTTCATCGGCGCTACAAATTACATTTTTTGTAGAGTTAATTGCCAGGATTTGAACCCTGGGCCCTTCAAGTCGAAGGCTGAATTCTGTATCTAGGATATCATATCAAGTATTTAGATTGTTGGAATTTATTCGACACGTTTAGAAAACTATTATTGAGTCACAATGATAGCAGAAACATGTATCAGTGGCTGTACGTTTCTCATTAGATTACAGTCTAAACAGATTCACCCGTGGCGTAATTAGCAGCGACGTTCTTTGTTATCTGGAATTAGTACAGTTGATACGACTCGTCTGATGTCAGTGCTTGTTGCGTGACGTAATATCGCGAAGAAAACAGTACACAGCACCAGGTACAGTCGCGTGCACAATTTAGTTGTGGGGTTCCCGTTACACTTGCACATTCTACAAGATGACACAATGGTACAATGCCGCGATACTCGTCCGGCAAACATTTGCATACCTTAAAGCTTCCTCTTTCAGATCTCCGCCATTTTGATACTGGGCGGCGAAAAACACCAGTGTCTCATTTAAAAGATCCGAGCGCTCCGGTTGTTGCGAGTCATAATCTTATACAAATAGAGACTGCATGGAAATTTATGGACATTTGTACTAGATATGGCATGTTTACATAAAGTTCAAGGTGTTCCGTGAAAAGCAAACAATGCTTGCAAATAATTAGTTGTCCTAACACTTGAAGGTTTAATATAATTTATTTTTTGTGAACGGTAACAATATTACAAATAATAGTAGCAATATTTACAACAATCAATAAATATCATCCTATAACTTAATTATAAATATAGGAGAAAAATCTCAGGTCTGTAAAGATATCTTGCATTCTGTGCTCTCTGCTAACCCCTTAAGAAACTGAGCGTGTTGATATAATACAAGAATAATATAACGGGACGACTGTGAATCCTCCTGGGGACGAATAACATTTGCCGGACACGTATGTATGTACATAGGTAGAAAGTGTTGCTGTGGATTGGATGAGTGTAATTAGGTTTCATAACGAAGTGTCGCTGAGTGCGTCAACTCAACACACCTCGCACTTCATTACACCCTGCGTACGACTTACGGACACTGAAACTATGTATATATATATGTATACATCAAAGTATTGTTGGATTCTCCAACTTGAAATTACCAATACTAGCACGGAGTCTAGATTTGAGTAGGACTCAAGACCGTAGTCTCCCCCTCAATTCCCTATACCCCTATGTATAATAACAAGGGTGAAAAGTTTAAGTTGTACACTCATTTGCCTATCCCTTCAGAGATACAAGCGCGATGTTATATCCAACTCGCACTCGCTCTTGTAACCCTTAAATAAGAGCATACGAGATAATGTCCGCTTCACTTTCGCGTGCACAATCTTCAAGAACTCTCCGCTCTTGAGTACACTGAATATGCATGTTACAGCGTGGCCGTGAGCTTATCGTGTTAACGTTATAAAGTTATTATGTAAAATGGAAAATAAATTGGAGTATATTGAATTGAACGCGGTCCAAGTGATAAAGTGATTTTTTTTTCTGTTTCGCTTATCGAGCGTGGGAATTGGAGATATTCCTGTTGCGGTTGTGTCCGTTTGTTCATTGGTTCATTAGTTCGGGTGTAGACAGATATACGAGTACCATTACAAATTCTATTAGCTGGTTATACTAAAAGATAGTCGGTTATGTCGCTAAATAAGCGGTTTTGGGTTTGATCCCCGGGTGCTGCACCTGAAATGACCTGTGACCCAGGGTCTGGATTAGTGTCGAATATATGGCAATAGGATAAGCCCGTGGAAACGTAACTAGTGGAAATTTGGAGTACTAGACTCGTCTGCCTCCCGTTTTGGGGAAACCAGACGTCATGTTGCGTTATGTTAGCCGGTTAGGCAAGTATCGACTTAGTTATTTTATTAAAAATAACCATGAAACAGAGATATTTGGCTTGTAAGTAGGGTATATATTATGTGTGTGTATGTGTGCGTGTGTATGAGTGTACATGTGTAGTGTATGTGTGTACAACATTAACAAAAACAATAGTATTCAAATTCGTAGCGTGAGACATGAGATGTGCTGGCTTTGTTATAAGTGTACATTTAAGTTTTTTTGCGAGCATTTCAGACACGCCGCGTAGCAAAAACCGTCGACCTTGGAGCACGCTGGCCGCAGTAATTGTTACACATTGACTCCGTCCAGTTTATTATCTGTTGTTTGTTTTACCTTACCTATTATTTCGGTTGCCTTGTCGCCATAATGAATGTCTTCCACACATGTATCTATTTATCTACTATATAGGTACATATATGTTCAGTCGAAATTATTTATTTTTATCTGTCATCGTAAATGGTATGGTTAGGATAATAAATGAAGTCCCTGAATGGCCATGGCTTGTGTCTGATGTGATGTCTCGTTTGCTACTTTCTCACTTAACAAATTTTATGTAAATAAACTAGTAGGAAGTTGATTCTTTCGTGGGTCGTGTAGTTGTAAGCGCGACTACCGATCGAGAGATCCAGGGTTCGAACCCCGGGTGGGATTTTTATAACATATAATTCTTAGTAGTAGTTCGGAGTCCGAATTTGTGCCTAGTGTATGGTAATAGGCTCACCACTTATTCCATCGTGGGACGTAAACGTAAATTGGTGAAACTTGGTAGTGTATTACACTTCTCTGCCTACTTTTTTAAGGATTACAGGCGTGAATTTACGTTTTTTTAGTATTTACTAAATAGTATATAACGAGATTGTTAGTCATTAAAACCAAAAATGTGGTATTAGATATAGAGATAAAATGTTCAATAATGCCCTTGGCGAAATTATTAAAACGTTTGATGGGTAATGCTAACAAACAAAACGCAAGAGATTCATTCACGCGTCTAGGTGCAAATGTAACTAACTGATACTGGCCGGCGGTAACGTAACGCTTCTAGAACATTTCGAGGCCTCAAATTAGTTACTGAACTGCCGCTAGTGATATCATCAGTCTTTAATTTAGATGATTCTACGTGTTTATTGCTATGAGTAACAATTTAAATGGCGGCCCGCCACCCACATGTGTGCATTCGGTTGTTTGACATTTCAAAATAATATATTTACACAAACAAAAATATACCCTAAACGCCCGTCTTAAAATTTTATTTCGTTCCAACGCGACATCCAAAAATAGTGTCTCAATAACTGATATGAAATTCAAGGACAGTCTTAAAGCAATTAAAACAACAATTAATCTATTTGTATCACACTCATATGTTTCTTTTATGTATTATTTATTTAATTAAGCACTAATGGTCACGTTGTCAAAAAAAGTATAGTCTCCATTAAGTACAGAGTTTGCTTTGGTGAAGGTGTTGTATGTATTAACAATGTCCTCATTACTGTTAACATTCTTATGTGATTTTTTTCACAGAAATAGACAGAAATGGATAAAGCTCTAACAGTCTTATAGAAAACTACTGGTCTTATTTAAACAAATACCTTGCAGAAAGTTTCGATGGTTGCTACATGGTTGTGTGGAATGTTTTGATTGCACTAATTGAATGTTTTGATGTACACTCGATCAGTTTACATAACGACACTCGAGTATTTCTATAGAAAATTCGCAGAGACGGATTTTTATCTTGCAACCGCTGGAATTTCCATTTTGTTAATCATTTTCCCCTGACGTCGTAAATCTTGGTTCCCCAATAAAATCTCTAAGCGTGGTTGAAATATCTCTAAGGACACTTACCGATTTGTTGGTGGAAGCATTAAGAGGATTCTCTTGTTAATTGGAGTCAGTGAAGAAAGGAAATGTTTAGAATCGTCCCAACTTTATGTATTGATAAAACATGCGCATCGTTAAGCGTCGGACTGCCTTATGTTCTTAGATATTTTCATTATTATCGAATATATATAGAGAATTCACGTCAATTTGCAGAACATTAACGTATTTGTTTCCTTCTTTTCAGGATTGCTTTACGAACTGAGCACTAACTCAGACGAATGAGAACACAAGTGCCGAGGCGTTGAGATAAACAATAAACGTTCGCTTTGGGCGCGAAATAAACCTTTATTGTATCAACATTTAAATTGACCAGTCAATTAACTGCTATCGTAGCGCAGTGCGCGTAGTGGAGCGCCGTGGTCGATGCGCTGATATCGACAGCACGTGGCGTCGCGCGTGTGTCCTCCCCTGTCACTGAACAGTCGGTGCTCGCCAGAGTCAAGCGACTCGGCCGGCACGCCCCGCCATAGCCGTGGATAACCTCGGCCAGAGCCCCCTACCGGTGAAGAGGCTGCACGAAGCGCTTCAGAGTGCGCAAGTGAAGCGTCAGCGGCTCTCCCCTCCATACCCCACACCCCCCGCCACCCTGCACCCGATCCACCAGCTTGCCGTGCACCAGCATATCAAAGTGCAGCAGAGTATAGTGCAACAGAGCATTGTGCAGCAGCATCAGTTGAACCTGGCTCACCAGTCTCTACACTCGCTGCAAGCTCAACAGAGTCTCCAGGCGGCGCAGAGCCTGCAAGTGGCCCAGAACCTGCAGGCGGCGCAAGGTCTGCAAGCGGCTCAGAGTCCCGCGGCGACGGGTGGCGCAGGTGCGCAGCAAACGGCAGGAGCTAATCCAGGCGCGCTGGTAGCGTCACAGCAGCCTTCGCCTAGGTCCGCTTCCCCCCAACACAAGAACATGGAACTCGCACTGTGTCAGAGTATGGACTCCGTGAACACCGCCACCACAGAGGAAGAGGTAAGAATTTAAAACATCAGTTTTTCTTACATAATGTATGCAACATTGTAGGTTGAGACAATAAGATTAAAATCATCAAAATTTTCGTTTTAAAGAAGCACATTGGAATCATTTATAGTATATAGTCGCTGTTAGCTCTTTGACAATGGAAACTAAGATAATATTCAATGCTCTGTTTCGGAAAGGACTTAATGTATCGCCTTAGCGATTTATCATCTGGCAATTGTAAAGTAATACTGGGAAGGTGCGGCTCCGTTCCCTAACAATGGGGGAAACGACCGGATATACAATAAGCATTCGCTAACACAATAAAAGGGAAAATTCAGTCGCTACGATGGCATCTGCGAACTAAAATATTATATTGGGCACATCAGTGGTAATATACTAGTTCTTATTGCTATAGCTGTAAGGTCGTGTTTGTTGATGTCTATCGATACGTCAAAAACAGCTCTAGGGGCCGAACGGCGCCATGTCACTTCCGAGGCGAGTCGCGAGCTTCCTTCAATCGTTTCAATAATCGACATTGCTTGTATAAATGACAATTCTAGGAGGCTTTTGTTACTTTTGACCCTTTCGCAATTTATAGAATAACAGAGGGCGGCGCTGTCTGTTAGTGAATATATTATTCAAAATTTGCGAATATCTTAGTACTTTACCTTTCGAATTTGATTTTCAATTTAGAATTTTGAACGAATTAGAACAAAGCTTGCAGAAGAATACAGCTTGGCTGGGCGGCATATAGGAAACTTCGTCAAATCTTTTCATTACACATACCACAAAGCCTAAAGACAAAAGTCTTTAATGAGCGCGTCCTACCTGTCACGATCTACGGAGCTGAGACGTGGATACTACCGGGGCATTTGTTCCCCCAATTAA
>DWME01009047.1:0-11207 GCA_018244795.1 Parelbella ahira ahira
CACCGGGCACTGATCCGGACTCCGAGTCACTACTAGAAATTCTAAATTAGAAAAATCCAATAGTACCCGACCCGGGAATTGAACCCAGGACGTCCCGATCGGCAGTCGCGCTTGCAACCGCTCGGCCAACGAGGCAGTCTAACATTATTAATTAGCATTATTAATTAACATTTTAGCAATATTAATAGCCTCATATTTCTGAACATACTAATTTAAAAAAAAATCTTGTGCTCGTCGCTTTGAAATGTGTCATGTGCGAGAATTTAGCCCAGTACCTCCGGATCAGCGGTCCGAGATTGTAACCACCGGAACAAATTCTAAAAGGCCTTTTTTTTATACTGTATAAATATATATATATTATTTTATATTTTTTTATAGACCTTTTAGTTTGACTTCTTTATAGAAGTCGAAAGTTAGAGATTTGCTTCTAAAGTCCTGAAAAGTATCCTTCACCGCACCTTTTACCTTTCATCCCGGGATTGGACAATATTCAAATAAACTCAAAATTAGTAAAACTTATAAAATAGATACTTTCAATTCATGAAGTTGAATAGGATTTTCATGAAATAACTATAGTGTACAGTGTTTCCGCTTGTTTATTTTAAATAACATTTGTCGTTCTCTTCGTCTAAATTTTCCTCTGTGTACACAATTATTGCCTGCCACAAATTCACAGCATGATACTAAACGAATTAATTAAAACTAGTGGTCACTCAGCGGCCGTAATTGGATCGTAACTCATTTTTTATGAACATTATTGAGGATCTTATCTCATATAGTGGGTACATCTGTACGAACTCCTGCTCTGTGCTAATATTTGGCCGCAGACTATTACGTATCTGACATTGCCAATACGAACGTGAACAATGAATATTTTATTTATATATTTAGGTGTATCTGTAACACGTATTATATGCTTTTTGCACTCCTCTATCGTTGTAATCATCAGCCTGTCTCAGTTTACCGCTGTACATAAGTCAAAGAGGGTCTTGACTATAAGCCCAACGCTGAACATGCGGGTTAGTCCAGCCCAGCTTCTCGAACCGTCTACGCTAGTGCACATCGGCGCTCAGGTCTATAGCTGTAACCTCTCGGTATAACCTGTAACTACAGAATTTCACACGTAATAAACAAATTTATCACTATAATATACATACTAGCTTAACTGACGTACATTTTTCGGGACTCAGTGTCCGCCGCGACCTCGCTGCAATCGGCGGGAGCTCATGAACAAGGACCACCTTATAAGTTGCAAGTGTCCATAGGCGACGATGACCACTTACCAGCAGGTGGCCCGTCTGCCTATTTACTAGGCTAAATATATTTAAAAAAAGTGCAAAACTAGTATGTACATGAATTAAACCGGTACATGTATAATCATGTGTATATACACAGACGAGACATTACACAGAAAAATAACAAATTTATAATAATCAGATTCGGCCAGGTGAAAAATAATCTCAAACAGAAGATAAAACGACTGAAGTTTTTGGGATAATTTGCCATAATAAGCCGTAACAAAGCAATCGAATGTGACCTTAACATTTATCGATCCAACTCACCCTCACTGTAGTGATCTGTGAGGCAATCTACTTAATGTATTTAATGAAAAGACTGAGTACATTAGACCCTGTAGCAGTTCGACCATCACAAATCTAACCTTTCTGTGGCTCCCTCAAGACACAATTGGCAATCTGATTGAATCTACAATGTTTCATTATACGAAATGGCAAATGCTGTATCGTAACATAAAATGTAACTTCAGGCATGTAACCCCCGAGGGGGTAGGCAGAAGAGTGTAGTACACTCCCACGTTTCATCAGTTACGTTCGTGTCCCACATATAATAGGTGGTAAGTCTATTGCACTGCACTGGGCATTATAGATCCAGACTCAACGACACGAAATTTCTACTAAAAAATCTAATGGAACACGACGTGGTATTCGAATGCGGGATCTCCTGATCGGCAGTCGCGTTTTGCAACCACTCGACCAACGAGGCAGTCACACACGCTGTACCACATATTGTTAATTAAATATTATTCTATTTAATACTTTCATAAGTATTCGTCAGTTTCTTTTCTCGCGGTAAGGCCTGATATATATGATATGAATATTTGGTTTTTAACCCGTGTTAGAAGAAATTCAATATTATTCTTTTTTTCATATTATGTTACAAAAACTCGTTATAAGACATAAGAATAGTTAGTTATCATCACGCACGGTTCCCAACGTACCAGCCTGAGAAAACAAAATGGCAAACACCGTTATCAATACAGATGACACGTGCTCCGTCTATAATTAAAAATAATTAGTAAACAAAGTATACGACATTCATAATTAATTAAACAAAACCTAAATTCGATTGTAAAACAAACTTCATACTGTTCTGTCTTGATGAGGGCTATCAACATAACGATGTCCGAACTATAAATGATGACTGCTTCAGTACGGACTAGAGGAGAAAGTTATTGTGCCCTATTCTAGAGTCTTAGGAAAGATTAATCAACTCTTACTACTTTGAGAATGCGCGACGGGTTTAATGTCGATGAAAATTGCAAGCTATTTGCGAAATTAAGCAGCAGCGACCCCAATTCCCTCTACAAGTGATACCACAATGGAAGTACGCACAATTATTCATTGAAGAACACTGCAAAAACAAAAAAGAACAAAGAAATTGTTTAATAAAATACAATTAAGTATACAAAGGTACCCGATCTAATTATGTGTTAAATATTTCATTTTGCAATTACAACAGAAGTAGAGACCTTTTCGAAGAACACTACAACAACGTAAAATAAACAAAATAATGGCTAAATTAAGTACAATATAATAAACAATGGCACTTAATGTAACCATTAATTAAATTATTCCTTAGTGCAGCACAACCTAATGGAAGGGCGCATTTTAAGTGTTACCTCGGAAGGCGACGCCCACTGATTTTCAGTGTCCCAATTTATCGCGTAGTTCGAACTATTACTGTTACAATAAAGTAAGAACCGAAATTCGTAACTCACCCCTGTATATCCCTGAAGGGACAGGCAGAGGAACGTAGTACACGTCCACCATTCCCTAGTTATGTTATACGTCACACTTGGGCATGTAGGGTAAAACTATTGCCATGTAACGGGCAAAAAACTAAATACCCTGCTACTACTATGAATTTCATGTTCATGACCCAGGGATCGAATACAGAACTTCTTGATCAGCTGTCGCGCTTGCAACCACTCGACCAATGATGCAGAAGAAAAAAAACAATCAACGAAACACCTTCATCATTTGCTATTCGATGGTAGATTTTGTGTTAATGGCACATTTTGTCTTAATCCACTATCGGGTCGGAACGCGACCTCAATTGAGAAAATCCTGGGAGACACTCGGAGGGTTTGACCTTTTTGCTTTTTTTTATAACGTACCCTTTTTGTTAAAGATTCAATTAGGTACAAATAGTATTATTAACACGAGTTTAGTTTGTATAATATGTATAATATTATCAAAATACCTTACAATTGTGAATAACTCTACACATACTAATTGAATTCGATTTAGAGAGCAATGTGCGCTTCACGCCAGGTCGCTTACGAAGCAGGCAGAGAGTAACGAGTGTTATATATATCTCTATCTTACAGACCTGTAGTGTTTCTTCTTCATTTATCACTCTTTCTAATAATACTGTACTAATAAAGCCCCTTTATATTGACTTAGGAAAAAGCCTGTACCTACTGTATCATTATTATTCTTGTAACAGGTCTGATTAAAAACAGCTTTGCCTTGTAAGAAGTGTATAAAATCCTAATATAGATATTTTATATCACTCGAGATCCTCTCTAAGCTACATTGAACTCTAAAAGCGAGATATGTACACTCCAGCGCGAGAAGCGATATTGTCTGTCTTATTGGATTTCCACACAATTTGCATGTAAGATCCTCTTTCTTTAAATAAAAGCTGTCATATAAGCTACCTTCACTCCGAATTCATTTGCAGCGATCCGGAACGCTTTTGCCGGGTTTCCGAAACGTATTACCTTTTAAAATGATACGATATCTTGAAAACAGTCCTTTAGTACATTCCAATATCTAAGAATACCTCTGAGGCGTGTGAAGTCTGCTAACCCAGACTGGTTGGACATGTCAGATTATTGGCATAAGCTTCAACAATAAGTTTCAATGGTGAACATAACTGCAAACAGAAGATGCTAACATTAAATTTAAAACAGAACATTTTTTTTGGTTTTTGCAAAAATGCCAAGAAAAATAGTTTAGTGTTTGTACTATATCATCAACATCATCATTAGCCTTTAGATAACCATTGATGGACTTAGGCCTCCCCTAATCGACGCCACTCCTACCGCTCTTGGGCCTTCCTAATCCAGCAAATCCCCGCAGTCTTCTTCAGGTCGTCAGACCATCTGACTAGGAGGGATTGCACTACATGTATTTATGAAAATATTTTTTGTATATATGTACAGTTTAAAAGTTTATATCACAGATCACTATTCTCGTATATCGTAAATTGCTTTGAAGCCGTGAAATAGCTGTAAATCCGCTATTATTCCATGGTTTTTTAGATCTTAACCTTAAACTATTCAAATATTCAAGGAGACCACCTTTTTATTCAAATAAACTGTTAGGGACAATTGTGTAGGGTCAACCCTTTCTCTGCTAGGAATTTAAAAATAGGGACAAGAATACAAAACGTTGCGTCTTTTACACTGAGATACTCTTCAAATCCCTGATCTGGGCGCGTAATTCAAACAAATCCAACTATCCCTAAAGTGGAAGGGTAGCAAATCGCGCAACCCTTTCTTCCGCTTTATTAAACATTGCATCCCTAGGGAGCCTAGAGTGTCTATGGTATGTCCAGAGATATATGGACTTAATCCATACCGAAACGAATGTCAACAATTTGTTACCGCCTTCCATTGATCGTAACAAATCTTCAATAGAAGAGCTTTCTATCAAACATTATATCTTCTGTAGGTCCTCGAGTAGGGCAATATGCTGTCTTAACAACATCAGATGAGAGTATTGAAAAACCTATATTTTATCTGTCTATAGATATTAATATATCTTAGTAAAGGAAAGAACTTGAACTAAGTATTATTTATTTTATCATGAACGAGGATTTGACCGCAACTTCGCAATGTAAAACAATGAATTAAATTGTATTAGTCATTGCATTGTAAATAAATGTGTTCCAGCCAAATGTGATCTTAGTAATAGCACAGTGTCAAAAAGTAAATCGTGACAATTTTAACATTTAGGTTATTGAGCAAGTTGACTCCAATGACGTCAAATACGCGGCCAGAGGACATGTAAGTGGGCTCATGTATCCACTGCTTTGAAAACGCTTAACCACCCTAGTATGTGGGTAGCACTGACGATCACGAAACACTATGACTTGGAACGGCTTTCTGAAGTTAATGCTGAATGTTTTTTATAACATATACTATAACACAAAATATGTCAGATACCTGAAAAGTATGAAAAAATGATTTTATGGAATTCGGAACATCATTGTAGTTCCTATCATTTTGAATTGTAAAAAGATCCGAATGAAATAAGTTGTAATCATTATTTTATTTACTAGGATTTCATATTAAAGTTTAAGGGTACTATTTTCAATGTATACCTAATTGAAAAAATGTCATTCATATCTTATAAAAAATGTTATAAATTAATCATAAAATATATGATCTCATATTAAATTTCAACATTAAACTTAAAAAAAAAAATATTAGCTTTTACGAAAGCCGCGCCAATGTTTATATGAAGCGTGACATAATTGATGATCTATGTCACGAAAAGCAAATACGAATAGTAGGTAAATGATACAATCTTTAGAAAACACTGCTCGTACAGCTGGATGCCACACTTGCCGTCAAAATAACACTAAATACGAACATACGGAGTGCCAGGCGCACATAGACAAGGCTGAACTAGGCTATATATATTTTTGTTACTATGCATGTTGTTTTGTTTTGTGAAGTCTTTCGAGAGCTTTCCATTATGAATCTAGGTGCGGAAACTTGGAGAACTAGTAGATTGAAACTCGATTTATCTCTTAACTTGATATATCAATCGATTTCAATAGCAATTGCCATATTCAAAAATGTTGCAAATTTTTTTGTATAAGAATTATTTTAATAATTGAAACAAGTTTTGTTCTCGCAATCATTGAGATATACATATTCGTGTATTATCCTACAAGTTCTCCAACTTTGTAAACTGATAATAGGGTTTGCCCTTAAGCACTGCACTCTACTGTGCACACGCCTACCGTCCCACATGTAACACACTACATCCCTTTATAGGCAACCGATCGTTGCGTCGAGCTCGTCAAGCTCACACAATACCATCCAGGACCCCGAAACGCCCGGGTCAGAGTCAGACAAACGCGGTCATAAATGGAGGCACGTTCAAGCTGTCATGGCATACTACCAAGCTCTCAGGAAAATAAAGAGGTTCGAACAGATACTGGACAACGGTAATGCCGAATCGTTGTCTCGATTGTTTTATTATATTATCTATATATCATTGTATGTTTATCGTTTCTCACTAATGTGTTACCTTCGTCTGTGTATAGGATGGTACTTTACTCACTAAATATTGTGTGTTTTCTTGTGATTATTGTGTCTATACTGGTTTTGCCTTCAAACAATTCTATTCTATTTATCCCTTCTCACACTGAGATGTCCGATTTGTTTATTATTGTTTAATTGCATCCGAATGACGTTTAATATCGATAGAGTTAAGCCTAGAGAAGACTTTAGATTCAGTTTTAGATATATTAGTTTTAGACGTGATTTTATAGATACGTTTCACTTATCTTGCTCTACGGGTGGGTGTATATTTTTTTTATTGATATTGGTCTTTTATTTATCTGTATAAGGTTGCAATGTCGCATGTCGAGAGGTAGATTTTTGTTTGCACGTGTCTTACTTAAACTATATTTTAAAAAAATTATATTGGCTGAAGGCCACAGTGTGTACCAACATATTTAAATTCAAATTTTAAAATTCGATACAAAGCCACAATGTGTAGCAACATATACATAGACTTGAAATGTTTAAATTTCACGAAAGTCGCAATACGTAGCATATTTGAGTTCAAATTTTTAAATTTGACACAAGCCACAACACGTAGCTATCAAATTTGTGTTTAAATTTTTTATTTACAACCTTTATTTCTGTAACCTAACGTAATGTGCTTCCTTAATATGACGAAGAAAAAAGATTAAATCAATGACACTTGAATAAAATAAAATATTTTTACGTAATTTTAAAAATCTGCCTAAAATAAATTTCATATTTATCTTCGTACAATTTCAAATAACTTTGAAAGCATGATTACTTCCGCTTTTTGATTTGTCGTATATAGAAAAATACTTTTCTTTTGTGTAAATATATTTTATCAAACACAGAACAAAGTCGAATCAAAGATGGATGAAGTTGAGGACGACGGTGCAACTCAGCTCGGCCATACAGAAGAAACCACCACTGAAGAGAGAAGACTCTTTCCTGAAAAGGTTCTCCACGCGTCAAATACCAGAAACACAGGAGACGGTAAGACGCACGTACACACATTTGAAATTCATTATCACCTAAAATTATATTTTTGTTATAATATTGCCGCGCCAGTTCCGTTACAGAATAGTCAGAGCACCGAGTGCCAATTTCTTCTACATTCATAATTCTCCTCAAGCACGAGTACCAATTGCGTATAAATTGCATTTGCATTTACCAAATTTAAGTTTTACTATCCAGATATATATATATAGATATTTGTTATATAATACTTGTGTAATTAATATAACCTAGTTTCGTTTCATGATATGAAAGATGTCGCTGAAATATTTATTGCCAGCACGGCGCGGATGTTGCGAAATGATCGAAGCAAAATGACGAGTGATGTTTCTAATAGCAATGTTCAATATTTTTGTCCAGAAATACGGCTCTTGTGTAAATTAAAATTATTGTTTAATTCAATTATCTTATAGCTTTCGCCTTTAATTACGTTTTATGCGATTATTGAAGCTTTATATGTTTAAAATGATATACCTATTTTATATCAATAAATTTTAGTGCAATGAACAACGAAGCTATAAACATTGGTGAATTTAATATCGAGTTCGTATTATAGAATGACTTAATATAGAATATAGAAGACTTAATGATTCAACGTTCCTTATCATAACATTAATTTACAACAAAAATTTTAGTCCACCTACGGGATTCACATTGAACGTATCTTTACCGTACGGAGTAAATATACTCAGCTTTTAACAGTAATAACAGAATGACAAGGTCATTGTCATTTTTGCTTATTATACTGCCAGCTCTCTAAAGAAGTACTTTATAAAGGTTAAAGGCGGCTATAAAGGTCTTTCATGGCAACGTATTGTGTCATAAACGTGTTATGTTGAAAAATTAAATTCATTGTGTTTTTAAAGTAGTTATATAAATGTTTTTCTAATAATTCCCAATTTCCTTTCTCTTCCAACGCTGGAAAGTAACTGAACAGTAAGCTTTCAATTAAGTGTCAATTATTAAGAAACCTGACACATTTTATTAAAAAGATGTGCCAATATGTTAACAATGTACAGATTTTAAATACCTACTGCATTAGGAGTTTATTGTAAAAAAAGTACTTAAGCACGCCTCGCCAACTTGGAGCTCAATATACCCACTGATAAATATATAAAGAGCAGATTCAGTGGGGTTCACACGGTATCTTATCTTCGAACCCAATACTCCCCTCATGACTCCACCTAAATTAATCGAATCAAGCTAACAGTATTATACAAAGTAATCAACGGTCTGATTTTCAGAGCTGTTAAAAGAAATTTTACCTAGGACCCGGCGTACGGGATCCACATCAATTGAAAATTCGGCCCTCTTTTATTACATGATGAGACAGGATTTACCAAAAATTGTACCAATAAATAAATACATTTAAGATTTAGATGGTACAAGCAGATAATACATTTTGTCGGACCTACTACAGGTAGAAGATACAGGATCTGAAGGCGCGACTGGCGAGGCTCGAACAACTAATAGACAGAGGCGACGGAGAGTCAGAGTATCCCGCACCGTGGTTAACCCAGACGAGAACTTCTACTTCTACTGGCTATGGCTGATAACCATCTGCGTCTTGTATAATCTGTGGACATTGATCGTACGACAAAGCTTTCCTGAGTTGCAGGTAATATATTTCATCTAAAGTGTACTTACGACTTCTTTATATTAGATAGACACATATGTATACCACAAGCCACATTACGAGAGCGGTTCCAGAGGACAATGTGGTTGAAGGTTTTATATCCAAAAGACAGTTAAAAGTCGCTAAAAAACAGTTTAAAATACTACTTATAAGAGTCAATTTCCTAATTTAGTCAATAAAAGTAGTACGAAAGACAAAGTTTTAATTTTCAATTCAAATTTCAACCAAAATACAACATGCACGACAAGTTTTGCTAGCCTCGAATTTCAAATTTGAATGCGATGTAACAAAGAAAACGACACAACATTTTGTCGTAGAAAACTAAGCGTCCAAAGTAAAGAGATGAATCATTGTCATAGAGAACAAGCTCAGCTGTTCGTTGCGTACTCACCTAGATAAAGCTTTGTCCGCGATGCTGTGAAACATTTCAGTTGAGTATTGCGATTTAAACTCATTCTTGTACAAAAATTACTCGTATCAACGTATCCGTATAGAATTTGCTGTCCAGCAAATTTTGGAGAATTGGAGCATACTCCACCAATCTAGAGTTCTACACAACAAGGAAGAATTGAGATTAGTGGTTAAGGCGTCTATCGGAACAGTTACAAATTGCTCCTAAACGTGTCTGACGAGGGTCTCAATAGTAATGATCTTTTAGCTCCAATACACGAACACGCTGGACAAAATTTAACATTCGCGTTCATTTATACTTATTCATTTGTCCACGGAATCTGAGTATTCATAAGGTCTGATCTAGTTGCCAAAATAAACCTTTATGTAGCCGTAAAAAGTATCAATTCGCCAATGTGAGTAATAAGGTCTCACATGAGTAAAACCGTTACCAAACAATTTTAAGTATAGATTATATAGCAGCAGCCCACCAAATGAGAAGATACCTTTAGGTAGATATCGTTATACGCCGGTGATAAAATTTCAATCATTCGTTGGGAAATTACAAAATATATTTACGTGAAGCCGACCGATTTGCTTTTATTGTAACATTTTCCATTTATTTCCCAAGACGACACGCTAAGTAAACATAGCTTTCGGGAGAAGTGTGAAAACTCCTTCGGGACTTAACTGCTGCCCAAATCCATTTTAAGATCGCTATCGAACCTTTCCAATTTGACCCCACGTGCTTTATTACGGACTCCGTGTGGAAAACGTTTGTCTTTATACAGCTCTGTTGAGCTTTTCTTACAATAACATGGGATTGAAGAGGCTTACGCACAAGGGAATTTAGGTATTAACAATGTCAAGGTAGTAGACTTAAATGCTTCTTACATATTTATTTAACCTGTTATGGAACTCGTGAAAGTAGAGAAAAAAATAAAGTTTTTTTTAAGAGGAATTTAACACATGTTTCTGAATCTATTTGGGATGATTTTTATAGACTGATCGATCAACCGATTCACCGATTAATCGATAGACCAAGTAATCAAGTGATCGATTGATTGATTGATGTACTGACTCATTGCTTCATTATTGATGACAATGGCAAAAATGATGATAACAATTATGATAATGAAGACGCCTCATACTCATATCTCTTCCATATTCTTATACAGAGCATGTGTCACTACTTCTGGGTGACATGTGACGGCATCGGCGACTTAGTGTTTACTTTGGATTTAGTCGTGCAGTTTCGGACTGGATACTTGGAGCAAGGATTGATGGCAAGTATTTCTATCATACGGTAATTCAGTTAATGACAAAACCGTCGATCTCTAAAAATTGTGCCTTAACCCTTTTAATACTACGCAGACTTTTTTGACCCTTTTCATTCTGAGCATAGCGCTGAGTCCAATAGTGGAACAATAAAATGGGATGATTATTTTTACTTTTAAACCTTGCGAAATAATGTAAATACTGCATCGTTATACCCCGTTCAGACTACGACACTACACAGGGTACACTCAGTGTATAAATCGAATGTCTCTGTGTGAACACGAGTGTCTGTAATTGGAAAATTTATTGCGACACGAT
>DWME01009048.1:0-11207 GCA_018244795.1 Parelbella ahira ahira
AAACCTCGACAATGCTCAATCTGATTTTTTTAAGATTTACGATCGAATTTCGATCGCTACTGGGCCACTACTTTTTAAACAATGTTAATAATATACTGGTAATATTTATAACAATTTCGTGTGTTCAATAATTATAACAAATTTTTATCAACTATAGTTACTATCCACCAGCTTCGAGGGGAATAAAATGAGAGGTGTATTTAATTATATTATTTGTTTTAATAATGAACAGGCTATATTTTTGAAGCAGACTAAAAAGTGTAAGATGACTTCAATTAGTCCCAATCCGATTTTATTGAAATTGTATGATTTGTAATTTGATTTGAAATTTCTTCGCCTCCTCTTTCTTTTTTTTTACTTTCCATTTTGGCACTATTTTTCAATACTTCTATGCATAAAATACGTCATTGTTTACTCTGCACCCACCTCCTCTCTCGGATGGATTGATGGATGTCGTCTCACTCTGCGACGCTAACGGCGCTGCGTGAGGATTGCGGGCCCCGAAGACTTCCTTTCTGCCCAAGCAGTTTTCATGGGGATAGCCCCAAGATGATGAACACCTCGCCTTAGGCGATGGTGATAGGCATATACCCCGTTCCCGCCCGCTCGTCAGCCTAGTCGCCTTCCTTCTCTTCGGAGGTCGACGCCAGCCTGACGAGTTCGCGCGGGAGCGGGCGTCCGTCAGGCGGTCGAGCGTGTAGGAGCGCGAACACGTGGAGATGGGAATGTGGTCCGTTGTCGGCGCGGGCGTACATACGTCGCGCCGACATCGCCACACACCTCTTTAACCTGTGCACGTTCAGGTCGCGCGCCACGACGTCGTTCCTAACATAACGACCCGCCCCAACGGTGGCTCTTAGGGCGATATTCTGCTGGGCTTGCAAGCGCCTGCGATTCGTCCTGGCTACCAAGGCGTACCACACCGGCGCCGCATCCGTCAATCTGGATCGGATGTAAGTGTAGTACCTACACCTTCAGTTTAGCACGGATCGTGAGCCGGGACGTCAACACCGGTCGGAGCATCGCACGTGCAGCACGAGCCTGGCGGATCGCGTCGTCCACCTGAGGCTTCATACTTAACGTGCGATCGATGTGGTCCCATCCCAGGTATCCCAAGTACTTCACCACGTCGGCTGCCACGCCACATCCTCACCGCGAAGACGCAACAACGGAGGCATGATACGTTTACGGCTGAACAGTATGGCGACCGCCTTACCGACATTGACGGCCATACGCCATTTATCCAGACAATCTGGCAGGAGGTCAAGCGGACGCTGCATCTTGCGCGCAGCTATCTCCGGCCGGCGGGACGACGCGAAGAACGCACTGTCGTCCGCGAATAACGCGAGCAAGACGTCCCGTTCCCACTCCTGGAGATTACCTGCAAGAGTAGGAATATGGTCTGTGTACTTCGCGTACAGTAACGGCGAAAGGCAGCTGCCTTGAGGCACACCGGCACGTATGGGTCTAGGGTTTGAGGTACAATCCTCAACCGACACAGAACTGTCGTCCATCTATAAATGACGCCATCAGCCTAACAAGCATTGGTGGCGCGGGTGACTCCATCAGTTTGTAGACGAGGCCCGCGTGCCACACACGGTCGAAGGCTTTCTCCATGTCAAAAAACACTCCGACAGTGTGCCGCCCACAATTGGACTGTGATAAATCACCCGTGTCAACTGAAGCGTTGTCGAGTGACTGGCACGGAAGCCGAACTGCTCATCCCTTACAGTAAATAACGAACGCAGTCTCCTCAGCTCCAGCCGCTTGAACATCTTCGCTATTTTAGACGGAAGCGTGATGGGCCGATAGTTCGCCGGGTACCGGCGATCCTTTCCCCGGCTTCGGGAGGACAATGACCCTCCCCAACTTCCAGATAGTCAGGAATTGACCTGTGCGCAGTATGCCGTTAAAGAGCCTGGTCGTACAGACCAAGGCCCTCTTTGGCAGCAACGCCAATGCCGTGTTTGGAATACCATTGAGGCCTGGCGCCTTGCGCTTTTATAAGCGCAAACCTCCTCTCTCCTTTAATAGTATGTTCTGTGGGGTTATGAAATAGGCTGCCTGAAAGAGATAATATTTAAGCGATAAGGCCGTCTATTGTTTACATTAATACTGTCTGTGTACATTGTGGTACTTTTCATATTGTGAAACAAAGAATTATAGCTATCTGTAACAGATCTACCTATATGTCTCGTTATAACGAATCTGTACATTCCTTAAAATTATCTAGCTGTATATTTAAACACTGCATAATTTTCAGGTGGTCAAAAGAGCAATGGTTCTGCAGTTCCTACAACATTACGGAACAGACCTCGCATACCCACGCCGGACGTGACAAAAGAGGTTATGGATCGAGAGAATCGTCTCGCCATGGGAATGCAGAATATGGGAGTCATTATGGCACACCAAGGCTACCAGAACGAAGTTCCTGTACTGGGGGCTTTGGTGCTCTCGCCGATTCAAGAATCGGACAGTGGGTCAGTGAATAACACGCTGCATGCCGGACAACCCGGAACAACAGCGCTCGCACAAGCTGTGCTGTCGCCTAGCTTAACTTCGGGTATTACTCCGATGCTGACCGCTGCGCCCGTAGTGTCTCCAGCCACCCTGACCTCGATTGGCGTATCGCAAATAACATTAGTGAATGGGTCAGCGCCTTCCACGCCGCGGACGGATCGAGGCTTTTCCACTCCTCCTGTGTCAAGAGCCACGATCACCGAGTTGCCTTCCGACCGGGACAGTGAACACAGCGGCACTGGAACTCCATCTGATTTTACACGTAAACCCAATGGTTCAAAACGAGGAGAGGTTTATGTATGAGCTACATGTGATTATAAAGAGACTTAGAGGAGTGAGTGACCTCCCCATAGCCTGTTTCAATACCAAGTTATTGTTTATATTTAATGTTAATTGAATTCGAAATATGTAATTCGGTATACGATTTTTATTACTATTGGCTGGAAGAATTCCTTTCAGGGTGAATATATTTAGATAAATATTGTATTGAATTTAGTCATAAATAATGATCCATCTTAGACTAAACCATATTGAAAATTTATGTGGTGAATATCATGACGCTGAGTGGATACCTACTCATATGAGGGTTTTTTTACATGCTGAACATTAATAATAAAACATATTAAGTATATGTATAATAATATCTGTATTGCTAAAATTCATAACTCAAATTGGTGTTATTTAGATATTTGGTAGGTGTCGTCGTCATATCGACCAGATGTAAACATGTAACAATAATCTAGATCAGCGCTTATAGCCAGCATAAAACCAGCGCTCCTTTCAAGGTTTGGTTTAATCTAGGGCTATAATGAAATTTATTGTTCATTTTAATATGAATTAATTAATGGAAAAAATTAATTTTAAGTAAATATCTGAATTAATATTGTCGATTCAGTCGGAGAATTGAATCTAATACCTAAAATGTGAGAATATAAAATATTATGTATCGACACGTTACTGCGCCTGAATACTTCTATCGCGAAACCAATTCGTAGTGGAGGTTATGGCGCTGGTATGTTACCACAACGTATTTTACTTTACGTTCTAGTACTTGCATGATGAGAAATATTTTTTTCATTAACAACACAAGGATATTAATGTCGCCTAATACAAATTGTGGCTCTCTCTAAATCTTGCCGAGCTAGTTTAGCAGCTGCACAACAAGCTACCTAATGAAGACATACTGCCGCCGCACACGCCGCATGTTGAGCGGTGGAAGACGCAGTCCTCTTAACGTCAGATTATTCGATTGCCAATATAATGTTGCAATTTACCATATTTTGTTTATGCTCTTCGTGTTTTAAAAAATCTCTCTCGAATACTTTTATAACAGTTTTTAGGTAACCCGAACTTGTCTAAGAATTTTAATTTTTTGCCAAACGTAGACAGAAAATGCATATAAATTATAAAGTCAAAATAAAAAAACAATTTCACCGATGCTATAGTGTTTCTAAATATCTAATATAACAGAAATTAAATTTAAGGTACCCCATAAGAAATTATTCACAAAAGGCGAATTAAGTATTCAATGTACCCCAACAAATTCTATTGAATTGTTTAAAGAATGCTTAAATAGATTAATTTCTACTTTCATTTAAAGATCTTTATTAAATTCGTTAGAACTAAAGATTATATTTACATATTATTTGATTGACAAAGAATACAAGTGGTGCTTGAAAATGGATTGACATTTTTTGTTGAATCTCTTATTTAAAAACGTGTTATCGAATTATAATGGAAATCATTTTATTGCTGTAGTCTCGAATAAGTGTACTATTTTATATTCTAGATCGCATAAATGCACAAACAGGGATTGAATTGTATAACTTTCTATAAAGTAGTTGAATGAATTATTATCTCTTTTATTTTTCCCGTCGTACTAAGGTCAGTGAAATATTTTTGTGCGCTATTATTCTCTAAAATAATGAGTCGTGTAACAAAATTCACTTTTACAAACAGATCTATATTTTCCCGCCATTTTCCTGTAGATATAGGCAGAGGCTAAAGATTTCCGACGGCTTTATTTCTGCCAGAATTGTTTGGCGTTTCCTAAGTGCCTGAAACTGACTTCAGCGTTTGATTTTGGACAAAATTTGAATAAATCATCATCACTCTGCATCAGTGCACACAAGTCGAAGCTGATATAGCTGTTTGCTGGGCTTGACTGCCGAAAGCAGTTGGGTGAAATGAGACTAAACAAGTGAGAACAAAACAATCTAATGAAGACAGCATTGACTAAAGATTTAAGTAAATGTAACACACAAATACAAGTACAATTTACTAACCTGTAAAGAGTAACTACATTAAAGGATATTGCTACAATTATAAAATTATTTTATTTTGAAATCTTTCTTTGAACATAGTGAGTTCACCATAGCATAAATAAAACAAAGACGAGCATTTCCCAGATAAATACCCGAGAAACATTATCAGATCTGATCAGACCTTATCAGGCATAACTCCTCGGGTCTGATCAGGTTTACAAATCAGACCTGATCAGACCTGACCAGGCCTGACCAGGTAGTGATGTTCCTAGAAATTATAGTTTAAGTTTAGTAATATTTTGCTAAACTTTTTCTCTAAGGTGTATACACCTCGTTATCAGATTTTATTTCGCACTATTTACTTACTATTTACTCTGTATTTTTGTGAAATCTAATAACATAGCATTGCTGTATTTTCGCAACTAATCTAGCAACACTGGTCACATTTGTCATCTAACCATAGAGCGACAAATTATCGATCAGCCAAAAACGATTCCAAAGCGACATAGGGATTTGAAGATACGAAACGTCTATTCCTCGGAAGTTAGTTTCAAACGTAAACACTTTCAAATATAGTAAAAGAGTACGAAGGTACGTATCTTTAAACAATATACTTACTTGTAACTTATATTATCCATTTTATGTTATATTTTAATACTGGAATTGTTGACTAAGATTATATTGACATATTGTCCACATATAACTAAAGTAATCAATGAAGTGACCAAAGAAATTAAGTTCTAGTTATTAACATGAATTTGTTAGGGAAATCTGTGAAATAATGGATTGTAATGTTTAATTTGTTTATCCATAGCGTTAGTAGCCATATTCACACATCCCAACTTCCAGTACGTTTCTTCTCCATTGAAAAGTTTCTTTAAAACATATTTTAGGCTACATGTTTATAAAAATCTCTCCGCCCTGACTAGTTCTTTTGTATTTACCGTACATTACTATTATTATTTTTCAATTTAGCTCACACTGACGATTAACTATTACGTTTTATCCAGATGGCAGCCATTTGCATTTACCGACCCTATCTTGTTGGGGTCCACGGAAATTCGATAAATTATGGTTTTAATTGCAATTTTCTAATAAAATAATATCATGTACACATGAAAACTTTGATTGTCTCTTGTTTGTACTACTGAAAAATACAGATACCATTGTTGTATAGAAAAACACAATTAGTAATCTCATGATCTTCAAGCCAGATTGATAGATTTTGTAGGCAGGCAATCTATGATTTATGGTACTCACATAAATATCTACAGGATTAGGGAAAAGGCTATTGTCGTCTATTCTTTTATTGTTTACTTTAGTATGTGAATTTCCTCTCAGGATGAGGAGAGTTAAGGTCATACTGGCCAAATGCAGGATGGCTGATGTAACACACCTTAGCAAACATCTATGACATTTACTGTTCATTACTATAGCAAACTGTGTTTCATATGAAATTTTCACATAATTCTTTAATATAAGAGCTGTAAGGTCAGGATTTAAACCCCATACTTCTGTACTTGGAAGTCTAGAATCTAAATGAATAGGCTTTCCTTGCATTGAACACTTGTTTTTTCGTAGCAAAATGCCTGACTGCAGCAAGAGATCTTCTCGCGGATCAAGTACATCTCGTACCACTAGGTCGGCTTCACGGCGTAAGTATCCCGACTTGACACTTGACAATTAGTTTTTTGTGTCCATTGAGCAAATGATGTGGATCATGTTTTTCACTAAAGCTTCCTACTTACAAGATTAATGCTTTTATTTAACACAGGCTACATTAAACAAATAAGGATGCCTGCTTTCATTAAACAGTTGTATCACTGCTGACTTGCATTGATTATTAAAAGGGCTTTTTACACATTACTAATCTGATGATTTGAGTTGAAATAACTAATGCTTGAATTGCAGTTATGTCTCATAATATAATTATTGCAAATCTTTTGCAGTAATTATGAACAATGTATTTTTATCAGTTTATAAAATATTGTTTAGATATGAAAATACTGAGCTGTATTGTAACCATGTATCTAATGGGCTATTATATAAGATTGTTTATTTGATCTCTGTTATTTGCTACATAAATGACATATAGATGGAAATATTTGGTACTAGTCTCTCTCTGCCTGCTCCATAAGAGACTTGGTGTTATGACATAAAAATTATATTGATATAACATGAATCCCAACATTAAATTGGTCTATAACTAATTGTATTTATATTTTTTCATATAATATTTGAAAATTTCCTTATTTAGTTATGGAAAGCAACACAATCCATATAGAAAACCTGGTAGCTTGATTGAAAGTACTTGGTTAATATTGTCCCACAAATTATGTGGGGGCACAGTGGGGATAACAATTAAAAAAGAGGTCCACGATTTAACATTTAATTAAAGGTCTACAAATGTTCCAAACTTATTATGAACTATGATTTTCTAATATTAAATTACAATAACACGGTCCCGAAGTTAGGGCAACGTGAGTATTAAAATTAGGAGTGTCTTCTCGGTTCAAAGTGAGGTCACCGAGGGGCACTTAGGCTCAGTGCGAATATAATATATGCACTTGGATGACACTGTTGTGTAATACACCACAGGGTTGCATCGATATGTAACACACACAAGGCTTCAATGAACTCATTATAGATATATATTGTGTTTGCATTAAGACCTGTTGTAATCAGAACAAACATAAATGTCCCATAACTTATTATATTCACCAGACCAAGGATATTACAGTGTCACATATTACAAATCCAAATGTATATTTAATTTAATGTCATTTTATGATATCAAGTTCTCTGCAATCCATGATATAAAGAAATAAAGGTAATGTATAATAATTTGAAACAACTCACACATGAGTATCCAACTAAGCGGCAACTGTGCCTTACATATCAAATTGCTGATAAATAATATATAATGTGTTGCCAATATCTATAAGTTGTTTTATACAATGTCAGAATAAAAACACTCATGCTGGTTACTAAAATATATGTTCTTGGGTAACCAAAATAAAAAACTCAGGTCACCAATCTAAATGTAGTAATCACTGGACTGATAGGCCAGTTGACAATGTACAACCAGTAAAGTGGAAGTTACCTTTCAGCCTTAAACAATATAGAATCCAGCGTTATTGGTTTAATGCAATGGACTGAAATAACGTTTTTGTAAATTATATGTGATGATATTATTGATAATAAATCATTAGTAAAATATTTCAATCCTATTGTATAAAACATGATTCTTACTTTAGTTGCAACCTTTAAATGAATCATTGGGACATAAAACAAAACAACTTCAAAATGAATAAAGTAAGAAAATTAAAATCAATAATTTAATTGATTTATTTTATGAATCACTGTTTATTAACTATTGTTATCTTAAGCGTTTTATAGTGATATATAATGTTAAGGGTTGTGAACCAATGGTCTTAAAATTTGGGATCTGGTTTAGAATTATAATTTTTCTTCAGCCTGCAGCCAGACTGGGGCTCGCTGCACCGATCGGCAAAAGTTGTGCTGCTTAAGCAGTGCTGAAATTGAGGGAAGGTTGGAATCTTTTCCATCCGTTTGAGCTTTCAATAGCGCTTTAGATTTTTATTTTATTATTACTTTATCATAGGCGCTTTCTGGCGAGATTCGTGTCTTTAATTTTGTTTTCATATTGTTGTCGATAGCTAAACTTTGCTTTGTCTATATTTATTTGATCCATATTTATTTTCTCCTTCCCCTGTTTATGTCCCAATAAGTTAAGATAATCCAGTTGTTCCAATAGCATACCTGTGACAGATAATAAGGAACTGTTATCATGGGCGTTTTGAATGTTGACAGATAATGTTATGTAATCTAACATGAGGAAAATTAATATTACTATAACAACAATAGAGAAATAATTCATTCAAACAAATTCTAACAAATTGATTTCTAATTGATTTATTTCATACATTGTAATAAATAAATATATATTGTAAGAATGTATTCAAAACATATAACGTGATTTTTCTATATACTTGTATAGTGTATTTATTGCTGTTTTTAATTTATTAAAATGTTGCAAGTTGAATACACGTGTTTATTCGATTCGTGTCTGCGTGCTTTTACGTATATATATAGTATATTGCAATATTACAATCAGTGGGCACTTCTTTTCTTATAGTAATGGGAGAGGTATTAATATGATGAGAGGAGAGAAAATATTAAGAACATCTGGTTATTTATTATATCATTTACATAACAAATAGTGACCTACTAGATATTTATCATTTTATTACCACAGGACAATGTTGGATTTGCAATTTATAAAATAACATTTGACTTTAAAATCATTAGGCGAGAAGATACATCACTTTTAGCTTTGTATGGCTACTCATTGGTACATTTTATTTGTTAATTTAGTATATTGATCTGCTAATGATATGAAAGCAGTGTCTACAGTACCTAATATTATCTCATTTTAGGATGTATGTATCCTATAAAGGCTTTCTTATATAATATTATGTTTTTTTTTGTGTTTACAATTTAATTTACGTAGTTGATGTATAAAGTGCATGTTTGTGTTTTATTTGCTTCTCTTATTTTCGATATATATGTAATGTGTCGCATAGAATTGTCAACTTACTTTGTACCCCATTGTTTAATCAATGTTTTGACTTATGTTTGAGATACATGTAATTTATATGATAACTTTGGCTAAATAATGTCTTTAGAAACATGTTGAAGCTACAATTGTTTCTAACATGTACTTAGTAGTACTACAATAGAGTCACATATTTTTATATGTGGAGTTCTTGCTGTTAATATATTAACAACATTCTTTTCAACTTACAACTATGAAGGTAATTGTGACATAAATGACATTATTACTGTGATTTGAATAATGTAATAGAATAATTATTTTTAAATTCAAGTAGTGCTTCAGTTACTTGGATAGTTTTTTTAGTTGCCCTAAATCTATAATATTTTATGTTAGGTAGTTAAAAGAGTCACAGAGGCTGATGATAATACTAGAACAATGAAATCCACCCATCTCTTATTACTATACAATTACATTTACAATCCTTTAATAAATCTCCAGCAGTTATCGTTCGCGTTCCAATTTACAAAGATTTTAATATAATAATTATTTTCTAGGATTAATCGCCTTCAGCAGAAAATGAGACAGTATAACCGTGAGCTGCGCGATAAAGTTGAAGAGATCAGTCGTGGCGATGGACCTATGGATTTGGTTCTCTTGACAGTCGTCGAAATGACGGTACTATTATTTTTCATAATTCTTTTCTGCTATTAAGAAGTGCACTTAGTACCTTAATAATTTTAATATGTTGGAATGTTAATAAATTGCATTTACTTGCACTTTTTTTCAGACTCAATATGAACGTCCGATTGATGAGGAGAATGGAATGGGATTGGGCACTGAGAACGAAACTGGATCAGAGTTGGAGAATGGAAGTGTGTTCGGGAATGGAGCCAGAATTGGTAACAGAGCTGGGATTGCAAATGGTACTGGAATGAGAAATGGAATTGGAAACAGGGCTGGTATTGGAAATGGAACAGTTATACGGAACGGAGCTGGAATGGGAAATGGGGGTGGGACGGCTAATGGAGTTGGTATGAGGAATGGATCTGGGTTAAGGAATGGAGTTGGGATGGGTTCTGGCATAAGGAATGGAACTGGTGTAAGGAATGAAATGGGGATGAATGGATTTGGGATGGGGATGGGAAATGGAGTGACTAATGGGAATGGCCATATCAATGGCTATCGTGCCCAGGTTTGTATAAATGAATACATTATCTTTGGGAAATGATGTATCCTATATGTATCAACTTTCCCCAGGAAAAATAAATTTCATCTTTACAACTACATTATAATGATGATATTGATGATGATGATTATATGATGTATTGGTACATTTTCAGAATTTGGCAGATGAAGATCTGACAGCACTAATTTCTGGTGCACTCAGTCGCTTCAGAGATGAAGTGATTCCTGATGAAGAGAGGCCCCGTTACTAAAGATGTGGTCCACATAAGTAATAACTTATAGTATTAACAGCCCTTCTTATTATTTTTTAATGACCCACCTATGCATTTCTTCTTTAGTGACTCTAACATTGCATAATTTGTCTCCAAGCAGTGTTTAAACTGTTGTATTTTTGTTGTGGTGGGTGGTAGAGCATGAAGTTCCAAATTGGTCCCTAACAATAATAGTATAGAACTTGTGACTGGTTTCAAAAAGCTTTCATTGTGGATACAAATGTCTATGACCTATACTTTGCCCATTTAACATAAGATCGCTGACTATTTCTGAGACTCTTCTAGATAAGCTATAGATTATCTAAAATAGGGAAATAAATCCACTAGGATTATTAATGTCGGACATTTTAATTCTGTTGTATCACATAGATTTTGATTATAATTATG
>DWME01009049.1:0-11206 GCA_018244795.1 Parelbella ahira ahira
AGCAGTGGACTGAGATGGGATGATGATGATGTGTTCAGAGGCGCTCAACTACGACTCGTAACAGTTCAGAGACGGTTAACTCGTACACGTCGCTTCGTCCGTTCGCAAACAGCAAAACGAATAACATTGTTTAGAAAATAATTTTATAAATAAAGTACCTATAAGTATTTGTGTTTCCGATTTTTTTGATGTTTTTATTTCTGCAATTTAAACAAGTTAATTATTAATTAATATGATAAGCAGTGCTGACGATGTCGCGAATATCATCCGATTAAAACAATTTGCGTTAAATTTTTCAGTAATGTTAAATTTAAATATTTGGAATGTCACTTATTACTGTGCACCTTTAAACCTGTTCACCAATTTATAATTTTCGTTATCTATTTTCAAATTGAATAAAGGCATTATTGCCTATTATTTACTAATGGAAGTGAGTAGAATTAGTGTCATTAATGATAATAAAATGTACAAACACCATACTCGTATAAAATTCCACCCAATTCCTTAAGCGATTTGCACATGTACAGAACTCAATATATATAGTATGAAAATTTTGTCATCTGTACGTAAGTCGGATTGGCCGAGTGGTTCAAGGCATCGGACTGATTATCCGATTCCCGCTAGCGGGAACGTGGGTTCAAATCCCAGGTTCAAATCCCACGTTCCCGCTAGCGGGAACGTGGGTTCAAATCCCCCACCTGACATTTGTTGTATAGTTCAATATTTTGTTTTGCAATTTTTTACTCCTTTTTATTATCTAATTTATCCTTTGTATTTCTCATAATTTCATTATGCGAAAGAAACTTTTTTATTACTTACGAATAATATTTTTTTTAATACTTCAAGATAATAAATGTGAGTTGCAATCTACCAGATTTTTGTAATTTTTTTATAGGGATTCCAATTCAAGCAATGGCTCTGCGTTATACGGTATATTACCACTGTGCCGCTCTATGGACAAACAAGTCATTTAAGTCGGCTTAATAATACATGTCACTAAAAGTCTATAAGTTTTAGTAAGCATAAATTATAAAAGAAATATAACAAATGTTAGTTAGTTTTGATCTTAACGGGCTGAGTAAATGTTTTCAGTTTGCTTTTCTTTTTTTCCAAAGTGACTTCAAATGTCAATGATTTTGTATTTTCTATATAGATGTCTACAAAATAAAAAAAAAAACCGTCAAAACCACAAAACAATTTCATTCTTTGAGTTTACTTAAGAATTATGGAGAGATCTAAAAGTGTAGTCATGTGGGTTTTATTAAAGAGAACGCGTTATTCTAAAATCTGCAAAAAAAATATTTTCTTCATAAATTATTTCATTCGGTATTATATCACCTGAAGTGATTGTATTTGATCATTGATGAAAATGATTCTTTAATTTTACTTATAAGTGTAAGTAAGTAAGTAATTAGTATAAATATAAAAATTCTAGTGAAAATATGTTTTTTACCGACAGAATAAAAACTTTCAACCCCTATTCTATACACTTAGAGGTAAAATTGCCAAATTCTGTTCTTAATATACTTATCTACGAGGACATAATGTGACCAAATCTGTCCAAATTTCCTATTTATAATATTAGTTTCCGCTATGCGTTGATGACTCAGTTACGCTAAAAATACCAATCCTTCAATATATTAACTATTTATAGCTTTATAAATGGTTTTTGATACTATAGTACCAAAAACCCGGGAGCGACACCTATTCGTAGTGTCAAATATGAAATGCTTCTTATTTCTATTTATTTTTGTCAAAGAGATGGCGTTACTGCGACTCTTGAATGTAAACATCATTCTCCAATTTGTATATTAAAGTTACCAGGATTCTTTAATCGCTAAGTACAAAGAAGAAAACGTCTCATTACTTTTCTGCCTTTGTGCAAAAATAAGACCAATTTCAGAACATGATTTATTTGTTCAGTCTTGTTCGTGCATGCGTCACGCTTTTTTGTATGACTTTTTTTTGCTTGTTAATATTTTATGTTAGAATTAATATATTATATCCGTGAATATAATACCTATTATAAAACTTGGAATTGACAGCGCGTATTTAATAATAAATTTATTCGTCTCTGAAACATATTTAGCACCGTAAGCTGCTACATTAGCTTACACAAACAAATAGAGTTTCCTAAAAATAAAACGTTTTGCAAAGTTCTTATTGTATCTTCTGTACACAATTTTATAACTGAAATTGCAAGTTGTATTGCCACCTAGTGATGTCCAAGGAAAATATTTTGTGTAATATTATAATTGATTACTGCCATCTAGTTCCACTATGTTGTACTACTAGTTGTCTTGCAATCGTAGTGTTAGTAGATTCAATGTTGTAATGCATTCAAACACTCATATTCGTTACTTTTTAAAATTCTATAATAGAAAAGGTATTTTAAATATTCTTACATTATGAATAAACTGAGAATTTATTAAGACGAATAAATGTTTAATACAGTAATTACTTTTACAATAGTAGGTAGGTATTACAGCGAAAGCCAGTGTTACCTTTATAAATCCCAACTGCGTAGGCAATTTCATAGGCTTCGAAATATGTTGGCACTAAAAGATTGACACAAATAATGAAATGTTGTAATATTAGATACTATATAATTGTAAATGTCAATACATTAGATATTACTGTGATATTATTTGATGTACCATTTAGTTAAGGTATTAACACGGATGATATCCTGGATTGCAATTCACCTAGCTCTGCTTGATCAGGCATATTGTAGTGGATCTAAAAAATTGTGGTTGTCACATTTATTACCAAAACAATTACAAATTCTAACTGCAGCTACAGTAAAAAAATCATGTCTAAGTAGTTAACACCTAGGAAATATGAACCGCTGGGTTATACAAATCGATTTTTTTGCAGTTCCAGGTTTCTATATGCTTCTGACAACAACCCTTATCTCTTTTTTTTTCATTTTATTAGTCATCAACAGAAAATGTTTTAGATCAATATAAGTTTTATTGTTACTATAGGTTTAAAAAAAAAGAAATAATCAATACATATTTTTTCACTAATAATAATTAATGTTTCCTGTTAATATAAATTAATCATGTTATACTAACTGCACGTTGTTTGTGAATCTAGCTAAGAAAAAAAACATCCTACGACCCATATTGCCTGCTGGACCTAACACTTACTTTTTCTTTCTTATTCAAGACAAGAGCTGACGAACAGGAAGCAATCTCAAATACCCGGCCACAGCTCTTAGATGTTTAAAGCCAACCCCGGAAAGGATGGTAAAAAAAGAATTGTTAGTGTCAAATAGTCTAATTGGTAATTAGCAAAATTTATTGGTGCTAAACTGGTAATAGCCTTGCAGAAATAGAGATTGTAACGTCAGTTGAATTGAATGCCTCGTTGATCGAGTGGTTTTAAGCGGGACTGCCGATCGGGAGTTCTGGGTTCAAATCCCGGGTCGGTTGCCATCAGATTTTTCTAATTTAGAATTTCTAGTAGCGACTTGGGGTCTGGAATTGTGCTCGGTGTATGGCAATACGCTCTCCACCTATTCCATGGGATTAAACGTACCTGGTGAAACGTGGGAGTGTACTACACTCCTCTACCTGCGCCTTTGGGATTATAGACGTGCTGTTACTATGTTACGTAACGTTGGTACTTACCGTAATAAATATATTACGAGCTATTTTAATTTTCATTTGTTTTAGAGTAATCAATCAACTATACAAGGTGAATGTTGATGGAGGCAGGTGACTTCAGGCAGTGCAGTCCACAGACCGCGAAAGTATACAAGAAATATGACTAAAAAATATAATTGTAGATTTAGTTCCATAAGCGTCTTTGCTAACGCAAACTTTAAAAGAGGCTTGGAACTTGAGAAGACTTAACAGTCTTCTGAAGTTCCAAGCCTGTTGTAAAGTTCTCCGAAAGCGGGATGTCGATATGTAAGTATATAAGTTAGAGATTTTATATAAGTAATATGTAAACCAAATTAAATGATATATAGACTTAATAATCGCCTTACAATCACTAAAACTATATAATTTTGATAAAATTATAACTTGGAATAAAATATTATATTAAAATAATATGTTAAAGATAGATATTGTTTTGAGACGCTTGTCACGTCATGACTGTGTACTGTTATGGTTTATTTTTTCCTTGAAGTCACTGAGTAGTTTCTTTTTGTTCGTGACTGTTGTTGGTGATTTCAAATAGTTAAAATTTCGTGGCAGTACCTACAATTATGGAAATAACTTCCAAAAGATGTAAAAGGTGAGACTTCACTTTACATTTTACAAAAATCACCTGAACATATTTTTACAGATAGTAAGCGAGCAACTATTAATTTCGTGACGTAAGTTTTTGACATCTCCCTCCCTCCTTGGTGAGATTTCGTAGAATTTTCCTAAAATTCGTCAACAACGACAATCACACAACGCAATGGTGTCGATTGGAGGAGCATTTTATACTTAACCGGCACGATGTATTACCTACACACATCGATATATTTATAAAGTTTATAATTATCTAGTTTTCGTACAAATATTGATTAGGTATTGTCGTAAGAAACAAATAATTTTCTGAAACCTCAAATCTCTATTACATGATGATAACTTTAAGTTCATAATGAAAACTTAAATAATGTTATTATGTTTTGTTTTTGGATAATTCATTGTATTATGATGTAATGTAACAGACATATGTATGTATCGCCTTCGAGTTCACTATCCTGTGTAAGTAACCAACCCAAATCTACAAAACTCATACTCTTGCTGAATTTTTTCTTCTCCGATCTTAATTTCGCATTCTATCGACGTTTCTTCCCTTCTATTAACCTGAACATTCATAATTATACATGTGTGTCCACGCATGCTCGTTATAATCGCTATAGCTCCTTCTGAGATGACACCGACAATATATATATAGGTAGATAATTATTATGTGTTAAAATTCAATATTCATGTATAACATCCGCTGACCTTATACAGTTGTTTATTATTGTAAGCGAATATTGCTAGTTCACTTAAATACGCTTGGGCCATGCTTTGGAGGTGTTAAAAATCCAGCTACACTTCGAGACCTACATCATGTACAATTCTATCAAATTCCGTTGATGATAAAAAACAACATTAAAAATTTTGAGAAAACCTACGACGGTTAAAATATAATTGAAAAAGGATAAAATAATTTAAAAACCCCCAACTTAAATTATATATTTTCGTGACGAAAGATATTTAACGTAAAACGCTTTCATATAAGTTAATTAGATCTCTCACAGAGTCGCACATATGAACAGCAGAGTATTAGTTTTCATAGCACTTCCCTACGTACCTATTTGGTTATCGAAGATGTAGATTTGGCGATAACATAGGTATTGAACACCCTATGAACTTGAAAAGAAACGCAAGAAAAACCGTAGAAGGCTGCCATTCGCCAATTGTACTAGTTTTGTAGTTTTACAGTAACGTGAATAATTTGGTGATATTTTATTGCTATGCTTATTTATATTTATGTTAATGTAATCTATGTAATTTTAAAAGGTTAATGTATGTAATTTTGAAAGATCATTTAGGACTTGCAGCCTATCAGAAACGCACTAGTCTTTTTTAACTGATAATTAAAAAAAAGGCATACCTAGGGTGGTAAAATCAAAACAACTACTTAAGCGGTACGCAAAGAGAGGTCACGGTCGAGCAATATTATAAGAAACAAAATGACCGTGTTTATGCTGAAAGCTCTCAAGAAACTTCCTAATTAGTCAACAGGATACAACGTGGGCGTTACCCTACTTAAGTGATTGTTTGTTGGGGTGTTCGTTATGAAGGAATGACTGAGCCGTATTATTGTGAAAGTGTGTCAAGATACCATTCCTGAGAAGGTACTTATGCCCCTTAACAACACCATGTTCAAAAACCAAGAATGGTCCTTTCAGCAAGACTCGGCGCCGGGTCATAAAGCTCGATCCAACCAATCTTGTTTAGAAACGAACGTTCCGGACTTCATCAGAGCTGAAGACTGGCCGTCATCATGCCCTGATCTTAATCCACTGGATCATGAGTAAGGCTTGCGCTAAACGCCATGATAATTTGGAGTCCCTAAAATAATCCACACGATGTACAGTGAAGAATTTTCCCATATAAAGAGTGCTTGCTGCTATTGATAACTGGCCTCAACGTTTAAAGGACTGTATTGCAGCCAATAGAGACCACTTCGAATAAGCTTTATATATTTTATTAGTTTTATTTTAATATATTAAACTTATCACACTGTAAAAGTAATAAATGTTACGTACAATAAAAAATGTTGTTTTCTTTGTAAGAATATTTATGGCAAGACTAAGTATAAAACATGTTGGAAAAAATTACAGTTAGATATTGTTGGTTTTCTAAATGTTGATCGTTAAATCGTCTGAAACTTATTACATTCAATTGAAAAAAATCGCTATTTTGTTTTATTCTTTGTCTTAAGGCTGTGTATTTTGTTTGGGAGATAAATGGCAACATTGGTTTGTACAAACAAATGTTTACTGCAGCGCCCCCTGGTGAGTTGTTACCGTAACACCTATCTAAGAACATGAACCAATCAAATGAAAACCTATCACTGAAAACCGCATTAAATCGGACCAGTGGTTCTGGAGATAAGTGGTAACATTGGTTTGCTCACACACGCGCACACACATAAAAATGCTTGCACCCCAAACGCATATACATAATTATATACCGTCTCCGTTCCGGTTTGGGTAAAAAGCAACTAAATATACCAAGTAGGTTGTGGATCAGTAAATTATCGAAATAAGCTTTTCATATTTCAATAATTTCAATATTTTCATTATTCAAGTATGGTACAGACATTGGCCTCATTATCCTATCATAATTAATATAATAAGACCTACTAAGAAAATAAGAAAGCATTGTTTAATTTGTTTGTGTTTAAGGTAGTAGCTGCAATTTTATGATTGTTTTTTGTAGTAACGAATTAATTGTTGGTAAATTTTTAAATTTGTTGAATTTCATAAGTAGTTTTTATCTTATTTAAAATCCCTCTTAACTAAGACAGAGAAAGTCTACCTAGACCTAAGTAATATATTTAATGCATACGAAGTCACGAGTATCAGGTAGTAATTTATAAAAGTGGTTAAGCTGACATCTATCGTCAAGCGTCAAAACAAAGACCGATGACAGCAATAGATTCGGTTCAACGCAACTTCAAATTTAATCAATGTTGTTCAAAATACAGATATTTGTAAATTTGTTTTAAATAAATGGCAACATTAATCTATATTCATATACCGAAGTTCAAAGTGTCTTGTATATTTCTTCGCGCATTTTGTAAACCATTAGTCGCTTTTAAATATTTCTTCCTATAAATTGTAGTCAGATTAATGAGATATGACATGAGCTATTTAATGGGGCTATAAATGTTCATCATCATTATCATGTCAGCCTCTTCAGTTCCACTGCTGGACATAGATCTTACCAAAGGTGAGCCACAATGCTTGGTCCTCCGCAGATTGCATCCATCCTTCTTAAGATCATCGGTCCAGCGGGCTGAAGTACGCCCCATAGTTAAATATTAGATGGCCTTAAACATTAATGTTTGTAAAATATTTTGGAAGAATAAGTGCTACCATATCATACCAATGATTAATGGTGACGATGCTTTATATGCGTACAAAAATGTACCATATATGTACGTACATATCTACATATCTGTTACTACTAAGTTCATAAAAAAATTAAAGGTTTTGAAAATTAAAAGGGATCCGAGCATTATTTTAGGACACGGCAAGTAAGGTTCAATAATAATTTTAGTAAGATACATTTGGTCTTTGATGGCATATTACTTAGACTGCACTGCTCGACTCAATGTCTACAGCACGGTGCGGAGTGGCAAATATCAATATATGTGCTATGTACATACATATATGTATAAGCTCCCATCTTACTCCGTGGTAGGCAGTATAACATTACTGATTAATCGTGCGAGTGTATAGCACTCCCTGTCTACACTTTCAGCCAAATACAGTTGTAATGTTATTTTCGGTTTCTATTAACAATTCTCTATTGTCTTAAAAAGCTTTGAACTTTCGTTTGTAACACAAACATAAAGCTTAGTTATAAAATATAATACCGTAGGGACCTTTGTCATTTGTTTTCACAAAAGCTGAAATACAAAGAATATAATAAAATGTCATGTAATAAAACCAGCGCTAAAACAATGGTGTGGTTGTAATTGTGATTGACTAAAAGCTTTCCTCATTACCGTGAAGCCGCCAAAATGGTCCTTATAATATTATATTGGCTTCGAATTGAATCCAAACTACGCCATTTGATGTGGTTCCCTTTGTCATTACTTATACATTTTATCCAACTGACATGTGTCAGCGCGGAAAACGACACTGGATTGACATTATTTGCTATTAGCGCTGACGTAAATGGCAGCTTAGGGAGGAAAGGTAAAATTTACCCATATTTGTTGATGTAGGTATATTTGGTCTAGAGACTATTAGAATTCTTTCCACGTATTACGTTTAAATGACACTCGTAAATCCCGTTAATGGCACTCGTAAATCGCATTGACGACTTAAAAAAACCATTTTATATCACCTTCTGGACTTGAAGTTTAGCTAAAAAACCTTATATGACAGTTGACACTAACGTAACTGATCATTTCCTGGCTGTTTGACAAATCATATTATCACCAGTCATATAAAACCAGTACATAGTTACGATAATTAAGTAGTTTTATTATTTTTATATAGAATTAATTATATCGTTGGATGTACAAAACATGTTGTGAAGAGACCTGTTACATTCCTATAGTTCTCCATAATATTCGCTCATGGATGTAAAGTAGCGTGGCGAATTTTGCCATTAAGCCTTCCCATTCTGAGAAGTAAGGTACGTTTGGTGATGTTCAAAGTTCTCATCAAAGTTTAAAAAGTTTTGAAGATATTTTACCACTGTCTATTTTCTTATAAAAATACTTATACCAATCCCTAAATATTTCATGCTTCTTTAATTTACGGGCTTAGTCTTGATAATATATGTATGTATATATAATCTGCTGACCAATCGGAATGTCTTGCATTGGCTCATAATAACCCTCAAAGAATATTTTTGCTATCTACTCAATAGACTTTAATTAAGTAGATACTTCAAAAACGAAATAGAAACAAAAAAAATCATCACAGATGTATCTCAGTTATATATCAGCTGGTAGCAATCAGTTAATAAAAACAAACAAATAATTGTCGCAAATTAACGCGCATGCGAATTTAACACTATGGTTGTCATACTACATGTCTGGTATAGACATACATGTCTATTGACATAATCAATATTACCGTAGCCAATTTCGAATTAAAAATTAACTGTTGGACGACATCACATATTGTGTTATCGCGTGTTACGATTTTCTAACTTAGACTTTATTGTTATGAAGTAAACTCAGTGACCTTGTTGTAAAAGCCTCCTCCCCAGGATATAAATAGTTCACGCAACCTCCCGCACTTCAGATCCGCTCTAGCTCAGCTAGCAAATACATGTCCGCGCCGAATCGGAGAGTAAAAAATTCGACACAAACGCGTTTCGAACATTCATTTCGCAGTTTATAAATGTTTTCAGATAAGTGACAGTGAATTTTGTGCGAAATACGTAGTTCCAGTAAGTGGGAAAGACATTTGTGATTCAAGCGGTCTGTTTTGAAATAACTCAGCGCCTGTGTGCAGCGCAGTGGCTGGTAACAGCGAGAGGTAGGCATTTAAGTTTATGTATTAATTCAGGACATTCGGTGGTCATTACGGTTAATTTTAAGTTTGTTTGATATTTTTGTAATCGTAGTCTTATTACGCCGTAGGCTTTTAGTTATTCGTTATAACACGAATATGTAGTCTACGACGTAGGTGCGCACCATGTGACTACAACACCGCGCCGCGCACCGGCGCTCAGGGCGCTAATCCGATTTGGGCATTGTGTGTGCTGTGCAGATCGACTTCGATCATTTAAGTAAAGTTTACAGTAAACTCAACGTATCTCCGCAACTTTCACCGTAAAACGTGTGACAATCGCCTTAATTATTTCAGTATGGCGTTGTAGCGGAACCATATTATTTATTGTGTATATGTATGTGTATGAGTGTGTGTATGTGTATGTGTATGTGTATGTGTATGTTCATGTGTATGTGTATGTGTATGCGTATGCGTATGCGTATGTGTATTTGTATGTGTATGTGTATGTGTATGTGTATGTGTATGCGTATGCGTATGCGTATGCGTATGCGTATGTGTATGTGTATATGTATAGGTATATGTATGTGTATGTGTATGCGCGCGCACACACACGCACACACACACGATCACACACACGAACACACACACGAACACACATACGAACACACACACGAACGAACACACGCAAACACACAAGCGCACGCACACGCACATTTATGTATATACGTATATACTGTAAGATATCTTTTTATGTGGATTTTTTACGCGAGTTTATAGTTGGGTGGTTTGTTTATTTATTTATTCTTTATTGCAACACCTATAAATCTAGGTATATAACGAAAGGCGGGCTTAATGCCTAATAGCATTCTCTAGCAGTTAACCTTTGGCGATGGTGAAAAGTAATTTGCGGCTGGCGTTATCGGTAAAAAAAAATAAGATACTAGATATAATAGACTTGTAATTTATTAAAAAATTTCTGTGTCATGTCTACATACCTATAGGTTTGTTTAACCCCCCTCGCTGCGAAATTAATTCGAGAAAGTTTCTCCAACTTTGCTGTAAATTAGAATATCATTTTCTTATTCATATATTACCTCAATTCTGAACGAACCTTTAAATTATTATGTGAGCTGCAAAACTGCATATCTGTATATTGTGAGCCTTTACCGCAAGTATCAACTGCAGAGACAGTCTCTTCTGATAATGAAGGTGATTTGGAACCACTTCGCAAACGGTCAAATTATCAGATAGAGATAATGGTTAAATAATGTAACAATTTATTAGTTTTCTATAAAATAAAATGACCTAAGTTTGAATACAAGTTTATTTTAAGCTTTTATAAGAATTTCCTTTAGACATTTGAAGTAATTTATTAAGCAGCCTATATCTATTAATATCTGCAAACTTTATTATGCGGTTTTAAGTTAATTTTAACTCATTTTGGTATTATGCGATTTTAGAAAATTACGGAATGTATGTACTTTTCCAAGGCAAATATAG
>DWME01009050.1:0-11206 GCA_018244795.1 Parelbella ahira ahira
CCGAGTCAGTACTAAAAATTCTAAATTAGAAAAATCTAATAGTACCCGACCTCGGATTTGAACCTAGGACCTCGCGATCGGCAGTCGCGCTTGCAACCACTCAGAAAAAATCAGTCAAAGATAGTCAAAAATTGTCATCAGTGTTATTAAATACTTGCTGCATTTTTGTGCACTTGATAGTTCTGCAAAACCCGTAGAATATTTTTGATTAATAAAGCAATTCTTGTATTAATATTAATATAAAAACTATAATTATTAATATAAAAACAATATTATTAGGTTAAACATTGCTTTTCAAGTTTATATTACCAAATGTATTTATCCACATGTCTAAAATTATTATGCAGTTGCCTTAAAGACATTTTACAGCTTTATAAATATAAGTTATGTATTTTCATCATGATCGGACTATGGAAACATGATAGGTATACCTATAATCTTATTTTACAAAGCTTTCGAACTGTATCTAAGCACTAACACTGTAAACTCTGTAAAGAGTTTTACAGATCACTTTTACACGTTTTACACTATCTGTGGAGTCTGTCAGAAAATTTTCACGTCAATCGAATGTTTGTTTTCTTCATTCTTGGGTCAGTAATTCAGAGCAGTCAGAATTGCTGTTCACTACGCCTTCACCTTAGGTAAAGAATTAAATTGACAATATGTCCTCATCTTCAACGTTAGAAAACCTCGAAACTCAACTGGAAATGTTCATTGAGAACGTGAGACAGATTCGTATAATCGTCAGTGATTTTCAGCCACAGGGACAAAGTGTGTTAAATCAGAAAATGTGAGTATGTTACCTAATTATTTAACTAGGAATATCCAGAAGATTAAGCTGTTTAAGCAGCTAATTATGACTTGTTGTTAAGCATAGCTCGTAAACCTCTCTAGGGTACACTGAAGGCCAGTAGAATGTTTTGAAATGGAATAACCTGGACGCATAGAGTTACCTTCCAAAAAGTGATATTTGCAAATATATAAATTATAAGAAGTATTGTAATTTAGAATTTATTTAGAAGAAATTGTTGCGTGAGGAATAAGACTGCCTGTTTCTTTACTTGTATTGTTATACAATAAAAGTGTTTTGTGTATTTTTTTCGTCTTGGTAATTGTTGTAAATATGATAACTGCACTTTTCTATCTATGCTCTCTCTCTGTCATATTTGAGGAAGTTTTAAAGACAGAAGATGATTTGCAAAATACATGAATCTTAAACCCTATGAAAACTATACACATGTAATATGTCTACAATTAACCATAATTTGTCTAATACATTGTTATTCATTTAATAACAACAATTTTTATACTAATTAGTTATTTCTAAACATTTACAGTCAGTCGCTGGTCACTGGACTTCAAGAAGTAGATAAGCTCAAGTCTGAACTCCACGACATCCATGTACCTACCGAAGTGTTTGAGTCAGTATATTAAATTAAATATTCCTCTTAAAATTTTTATTATCTTTTACTACTTAAGTTTATAAATATATATTAAAAATTTATATTATAAAAAAATAAACCAATTAGGCTATCCTCCCATATTGGGGGGTTTTCCCATAGTAACCACACTTGGCATTGATGGTTGGTGACCGCAGTAGGTGTTTGTATTACTCAGGAAGACGCTGCTGCCCATCTCCTGGTATGATCTCTCTCTCACCTCTTACGATTCCTGGGGACCTAAAAGGGTAATGCAATTCTAATCCGGCACCATGTCTTGGTATAAGGAGCTTACTAGGACAACCTGAAGAAGACAGCGGGAAGCTGCTGGATTCAGAGGGCCCAGTACCAGAGGGAGTGGCGCCAATTAGGGGAGGCCTATGTCCAGCAGTGGACATCAAGAGGCTGACGATGATAATGATGATGAGGCTATCCTAATCATACATATGTGATTAATGCTGGCATATAGTCTTATAGTCTTTTTAACATAAAATTAATTTTTGTGATAGACACTTGTATGTTACCAGAACATCTTGATAAAATTCTATTGTATATAGCTAGCTTTAATGTATATCAAGACAACACAAATATTAGTCCTAACACAATAGTTGATTTTAAATTAAAAAAACTTTTTGTTTTAGCTACATAGACCAAGGTCGGAACCCCCAGCTGTACACTAAAGACTGCATAGACAAAGCCCTAGCGAAGAATGAAGAGGTGAAAGGAAAGATAGATTCGTACAAGAGATTCAAGAGCCATCTCCTGTCGGAGTTGTCAAAGACTTTCCCGAATGAAATTGCCAAGTATAAAGCAATGAGGGGTGGAGAATAGATTTATATATTCAATAGTTCATAATAATTTTTAATTAACTTTATATATTATGTGATAGTGTTAAGATTGTAACTATATTGTTTTTAATAAAATACTTTATTTCAACAATGAATGTTCTATTAATAAAATGCCTTAGAGCAACATTGTGTGTTAACTGTTGAAAATAAAATCACATATTTTTGGAATATACATTCAAACTTTATTGAAAAATCGAATATGAAAAAAAGTTACAATAGTTTGCTAAACATTTTTATGTAAGAATTTTGCAGTGAACAAAGAAAATTCTACTTCAAAAACAATTACAAAATACACAGCTATAAAGTGAATCTAGCGTACAGGAAAGAGATATAAGTAAAATTAGAATTGAAAATATTTTAATAGAATAAAGATACTTTTCAAATAAAAGTGGATTCAAATTAAAACAATAATATTTAAAATAGAATTCAGACAGCAAAATACAATTGAGACAGAAAACCAGCTTTGCCTTTGATTATTCATAATAGATTAATTATCTTGACTGTCTAGTTAAAATTCGACTTGTTAACATTAAATATAATTAAGTCTTTGCTATAAAATAAATGTTAATTTATTCAAATATTTCTGGGCATGTTTGAATTACGAAACATTTGTGAATAAATAAATGACATTTCTTTTTACAATAAGTTAAAATAAGGCAGGCTATTCAAGACAAGGTCGTTTCATGCAATGGCAATTTTAGAAATACTTATCAATAAAAAATATATGAAAGCACATTTGTGTTCCAATAAAAACATAGTTTTTTAAATACTCTGCCTTAAAAATATCATAAGCCAAAATATAATTATAATACAGTATCAGTTTCAACGAAGGAGTGTTTTTCCTCTCCACTTACATCCTTGATATCCTCTGGATGGATTATTTCTATGGTTTCCGCGTCGCTATCGTAGAGAATTTGTGTTGATTGTTCATGTATCGTAGTTTGGACATAACTAGAAACTTTCCACATTTGATAGAATTCTTTCTTGACAGGTTCAACCAGTCGATATTTACTTGTGATGTAAACATAATTCCAATGGTCGCAGGAACGATCGTTACCCCAGTTCAAAGTTCCCGTCATGAGAATCCTATCGTCGACTAAACAAAATTTATGCTGCATTGTAAATAATGGTTCGTTTTCTTTGTTTTTTATTTCCGCTCCTGAAATTGTTTTCGTTAATATTTAAAAATATAAGTATTGTCAATTATTGTTTTTATGGGAGCCACATAAAATATATACATATCTAATTACCAGCTTCGATGAGTTCCTTCACGAAAAATTCTGTAGATTCATTAAATCCGGACTTATCTATAATTATACGAATCTTTATTTTCTTTTCCTTTATTAATCTTACTAATCGTCCTTGGATCGCTGGATTATGAATGGCAGGCATGCAAACGTGAACAGATTTTCTTGCGGATTCAATAAAGCTTATTAATTTGTCAAAGTAGTTATATGCATTGTATTGTAGTTTGCAAAATACCATCACTTCATTTACTTCTTCACTTCGACTTTTATAATAATAGGCTGCCGCAGAAACAAAACATGTTAGAGCAATTGCACCAATCGACGACAAAATACGTGGACTTAATCTCATTTTATGTAATTTCAAACATAAATGGAACTGCTTTGGGTTACACTGAGACCAATCTATAATTTTAGGATTTCAAATAAAATACAGAGGTCTTTTCATTTTAGCTACATATAAAAAGTATAGTACAATATTTCTGATTACCCTCTTTTTATTTTGCCTAACAATTAAGTTGTGCAGTATACCAAATCTAATAGTATTATAATAGTTTAACTAAGAACAATTTTTCTAGTAGTTAACAACAGATTCATTAACAGCAACATGTAGGATATTCATCATTATTTTAAATTATTCTCAAGAGTAATTAATTTTTTTTAAATTTGAACGCATTCATAGCATACAAACAAATTGCAAAACTGGACCGTTTTCAAGATGCCTTAATATAATTATGGAATTAAGTTTATTAACATATTTCGGTATAATTATTCTGTTGAGTATGTCATGTAAAAAATGTTTTACCCAATTAATCAATAATATTTTTTTTATCCTACAATTCTTCAAAAACATGCTTCGTAAACATATGGTAAGGCGACAGGGCGCGAATATTGATGAAATACAGATAACAAAATGGTCATTTAATTTTATGGTGTTCCTGCTATCAACGTAAAATAAGCGTAAAAAATAAGTGAACAATAATGAGAAAGAACCTTTGTTGTCTTTATCAAAGAATACAAAGTGTAATTTTCCTAATATAAGTTTTAGTTATCAATAATAAGCCAGAATTATGGGTATAACGGGTTTGATCCCCTTCATAGAGAAAGCATCCAAGAAAGTTAATATCAGTGAATTTAGCGGCTCCACAGTGGCTGTTGATACTTATTGTTGGCTGCACAAAGGTGCATTTGCTTGTGCTGACAAACTGGTACGGGGAGAGGAGACAGATATGTAAGTTTAAATTTAATTTTAATATTATAATGTTTTATACCAGATGTACCATTAAATAATATTTTCATTGAGATCCTGTAGTGATACATTTTAGCCAGTAATATTTTTTGGTTGTTAATTAGTCCATTTCTGTATGGCTATTTGCTTGTATTTTTCAGACACATCAGGTATTGCTTAAAGTATGTGACTATGTTGTTGGCGAAGAACATAAAACCAATTTTGGTGTTTGACGGAAGACACCTTCCAGCTAAAGCCATGACTGAGTCCAAGAGAAGAGAGTAAATATTTTTATCAGCTAATAATTTATTACTATGACTTTGAATGTTTGTCAGACATAAAATATAAGTTGATAACAGCTGTGCTAATTACATGATTTACTTTAACTGAAGTCTACTTTTTAATAAATTCATTTGTACCAACGGAGATCACATCACTTGGTTGAATATTTAAATAAACAATTGCTTTATCTCTTATACCCGAGGCAGTCAATAACATTGATACAAACACTCATGTTATATAACACATTATAGTTTCCTAAACACTGCCATTAATATAAAAGTATTCCATATATTTAATATGTATATATTTGTATAGAAGGAGCACATTTGGTCTCTAGGGATCACTTATGATGTTGGTGCTTTGTGCCTACCTCATAAGTGACCTTGTGTTAAGATAATTATAATATCTTGTATAGCTTTCTGAACATTTGATACACATTTTAATTGTTAATTTTCAGCTAACTGTTAAGGGGCAGATTGCTAACTATTAAAAAAATTACTACATTATATTACACCTAAGATTAAACAGCTATGTTATTGTTATTTTCAGGTCAAGGAATATTTCTAAGAAGAGGGCAGCTGAATTACTTAGTCTTGGGAAGGTCTGTATGACATGTTTATCTAGATGTTGTACATGTGAATTACAATCTGTTAATCAGTAAGCTGTTACACATTTTAGTATCAATCCATTAAAAAAATTGATGCATATTTCCTCACACAAGTCATGTATGAAGTAACAACAATATTATACCCGTAACTATATTTACACACTGCTCTATTCCAGGTATTTAAGACTAATAAAGCAATGAGTACTTAATGTTCCCTAAAAGTACTTAAGAAAAAAGTGTGACATGTTTATAAAATTTATGAGCCACAAACCTTTTTATTTTTGACCCTTTTATAGTTCCACTGTTGGAATATAGGTCTCCTCTCACATTGAGAGGAGATGGATGGAGATCGAGACCATAGTCTGCCACACTGGTAAGGTGCAGGTTGGCAGACTTCACACACCTTAAATTTTTTTTAATAAATTTTAAGGTGTGTACGTTCCTTTACGAGGTTTCCTTCACTGTTAGCAATTGATATTTAAAGTTAAAACACACTTTTGTAAAGAGGTGCATACCATGGATTTGAAACCAGGATCCCCAGAGTGAGATGCTGAGTTCTTAACCACTACTACTCTGAGACATAAGTTATAACCAAATCTATATAAAATTAATTTCATTTGCAGATAGATGAAGCCCGCTCATACATGCGGCGTAGTGTGGACATCACTCACGAGATGGCGCTAGCGCTTATCAGGGAGTGTAGGAAACGCAATGTGGACTGCATAGTAGCGCCCTACGAGGCAGATGCACAGCTTGCATATCTCAATATCAGGAATATTGCACAATTGGTCATCACTGAGGACTCTGATTTGATTCTTTTTGGATGTACAAAGGTATTTGTTGTTTCATACCGGTTAAAAACTTAACTTATGAGAGATCTTGTTAAGCTGAAGAAATTACAATGTTATGTTAATCCACATCAAGCACAATGTGGCATTAGACAAGCACATCTGATATTTTGATGATGTTTGTAATATGGACTGACACTTTTAAAAGAGAATAAAACAGTTTTTGGACCAAGTCTAAAGAGTCCTTCATAATTAGAATTTATTGCACAATGTTTAAGTAAATTTTAACTTGACAGCATTGAACCAACAATTGCCACCATTTCAGGTATTGTTTAAGATGGACCTGGGAGGCACAGGCACGCTAGTGGAGACAGCCAAGTTGCCTCTAGTAATGAAGTGCCCAATAGAGCACTATACATTTGACAAGTTCAGACAGATGTGCATAATGTCGGGCTGTGATTACTTAGCCTCCTTGCCGGGCATAGGGCTGGCAAAGGCTAGGCAGTTTGTTACTGCTACACAGGATTCCAATTTTGCAAATGTAAGTAGTTCGGTATGTAGGCATTTTTTATTAAATATTAAGAAACAAGAAATGTAAGTAATCAGTATTCCGCTCCTATTAAACATTTGTGTGTATAGTATTGAGTTATTAATAATTAATTTTGTAGTAAAATGAAGTAAATGTATACATAAGATGTTCTCATAAGTATTTTAACACCTTGAAGTAATTGTATGATAACATTGAACTATATTATTTATCATTGTTCCTACAGGCTTTAAGAAAATTACCGAGTTACTTCAATCGATCAAATTTGACAGTGACTGATGAGTACCGAGAGAATTTCTTGAAAGCAGAGGCCACATTCAAGCACCAGTATGTTTATGATCCTATTGAGAGAAAAATGGTGCGACTGACAGATCCAGATGATGAGGGTAACTTGTCATTTCATTACATACATATAATATGATAACTGATACCAATAGTATGGTCAACAAGCAGATATTACGAAAGGTTTGGGTATTGATACTGTTGTTGGAACATAGTTAATGATGGATTTTGAATTAGTCTTAGTATTGTCTATGAATTGTATCCACTGATTTTAGAGTTTTCAGTTCAGGAGTATGGATTTTATTATAGAGTCCAAAACTATTGCATAATAGTTGTATTGTTAATAATTTTTTTTTCCAGATGTAGAAAAAGCATTATGTGTTAACGCAGGTGAGCTATTGGATCCAAAAACGGCATTTCAGTTAGCATTAGGGAATTTGCATCCTTTCACTTTGAAGAAAATGGATGACTGGGACCCAGACTATCGAGATACAATTGTAAGTTTATGTAAATTTTATGATAAATATTAACTTTGAAGGTCTTTATTAATATTGATATGATAGCATATTGAAGACGTAAAAAAACTCTATTAACTACTATAAAATACTGTGGCATACAGACAGTAAATAACTATATATTTAAAACTAAAATTATTGGTGGGTAATTGCTACCATTGCCATAAGAACATGATTGGTGTTTCATTCGATATTCAGTGATCTCAGAATTGCAGGCGAGATACTAATTGCCAGAACCATAGCTTAGAGAGGTTTCTTAAAGCTTGTTGGATAAATGTTTGGAGTATAATATTGTTTTCAGAGAACTAATATAAAGACAAGTAATTGGAAAGATGCTGGTGTATCAACCCACCCAAGTATATGGGATACAGCATTCACAAAGTATCTCAGTGAGCAAACTCCTTGGATGAAGAAGGTGAAAAAAGAGGAACTGATTACAGCAGTTCCACATACAAGACTGAGGAAGAAAATTGTTAATTTAGTTAGCAAGTATATCCCTGAGACACAAGATGAAAGGTAATATACAGTTTGTTTCCCAATAGTAGTTCCATACATGTTGCAAAACAGAAAATCTCTTGTTCACCTCTTTGCTGGAATTACTGTATTTACTATACCGCATGACATGACAGTGCTACACAAGTTTTTTCTACTCTAATTGTATATTAGGTTTTGCAGTTTTTCCATCTTTACCGCATACCCATTAATTTTATGGACTTAAATATGATTAAAGTGTGTCTAAAATTATGAGACAGAATGTGAGATAATATATCATTTTTCTTTCAGTTTATCAATAGAAAAGTTGAGTAGTATGTATTGTGTAGAACCTGCAATTAAAAAGCAAAAGCTTGACTGTGATAGTATAGAAAACGAAATATTTACTGAAATTCATTCACAAACAACTCATAATATAGCTCTGAATGAGGACGAGATAGTCCAAGAACTGGCATCACAAAAAGCCAAGTCTCCAATCCTTGAAAATAAAGAAAGATCATTCAGAAAGTGCCTTAAAAGTGGCAGCTACTCTGTGCTCAAGAGGTTGAGCAGATTCCCAAGGACAATTTTAGACGAAAATGTAATTGAGAGTAAATTTTTTTGTGATACTCCAGATAATTCTGCTCCAGACGACGGAAACTCTGAACATAGTGTAATTGTTGAAAGTTCCCCAGAGAAATTGGATTGTAATCCTTTAACTAAACCACATATTGATACATCAGAAGATAGATTACGACCTAACACTAATTGCTCAGAAGATATTGATTCTGGATTCAGTAGTTCACAGAAAGAGAATTCTCCTGACCATAGCCCGTTAAAAACTGAGAAGAGTCCAATATTAGAGCCAAGTCCGAGGAGTAAAAATCCGTTTAGGATAAAAGTAGATGATGTTAATGTACCTGATGCCTTAAGTCAAGATTCTGTGATAGAGAACACTTGCCCAGCAGCTTTAATGACGTCAAATCATTCTCAAGTAATTAGTTCATAGATGTCCTAAGTATATGTTTTATAAATACCTTTTCATAATTTTCTTTACATAGTCTACTTGACACATGCATACCGATTTCTGAGGCTTAGCATTCCGTCATCAGCTAGGATGTGAATTATTTATTTGAGATAAGTCTTGGCTTCTCTTGCCGATCATCATCAATGTGAACGAATCTAATCCATCAGTATTCACATTATTATAGACACAACAATATAAGCAAAGGTTTTAATTCTTATTGGTAATGTTAAATAAATTACTTACAGCCCATATTCCCTGATTCACAACCCAAGCCAGCATCACAATACTCACTAGAGCAGTTTAAAAGTAAACCTTTGAATCTGGCTATGAAGAAGTCCAGTTGTAAGATGCCAGGGTTGAAGAAAACCCCAACATTATCTTCAAATCAACCGACCTTGCTGGCAAAGTTTGGCTTTCAGAAAAAGTAATATTTATTTCTTGCATTAAAAAGTTACCGGGACTGCTATCATTTAGATAATGTGATCAAGATATTAAATGTGAATTATATTCTTTTGCAGGCCCGTTTTGCGAAAGTAGTGCTGCATTTGGGTTGTACGTTTTGTTACTAATATATGAATATATTTACTTCGCCAGTATACATTTGACAGTGGAAAGAATGAGACAGAACATTTAATAAGATTCATTTGAGTTTTACACTCGTAAATATCTTCTGCGTTCCTAAATAGGTTAAGCTCAGAAAAGCATTTTTTTTTAAATAACCTATCACATTGTGTGGAGAAGAAAACCTCAAGACTGACCGTTCTGATCGTGTGGACAAGTTCATCCGACCGCTTTGTTGTTGAAATATATGTGATTTTACTGATTTGACATTTGTATTATTATTTGTATATGTAATTTTATTATCGATACCTATGATTCATCATTTTCTTTAGCCATACTTGTAAATCACAGCCTAAAAAAATTTAAAGTAGACATTTTTAATAAAGCAAGCTACAGGAGAAATCTGGTTTAGTCTTATTGAAATTTAGATAAGTTATTTTCGATATCAAAGTTGTTATAGAAGTTTTGAGAATTTCACGGGTTCGACTTCACATCCTTTTAGGTCGGTGTCAGTTTTAAAATTAAAAAACATCATTTAAGAAATTACCAATAACATGACAATGAAACGTAGCACACGATTGAAATAAAGAAAATACCTACAGGAACTTAACAACAGAAGATGAGAATATTAAAATACCTTAAAAATCCGATGACACTTATATTTTAACGAAAACCTGCCACGTTTACCAGAATTCAGGTGTACAAAGCTCTTGCTCGCAACCTTTTGATCGTTCAGTCATTGTTAGACAGCTATATTATCTGTCGCAACTAATATCAGCTAAATTTAATTAACCTAATTACAATATACCCGATCGATCATTATTATTATACCCTGCCGCGGTCTCAACTATTGCGGCTAATTATTTGAAATATTTATTTAAAAATCATGATTATTACATTCATTTCATTCAGCATTATATGTACAATGCCTGCCTCGGTAGTCGAGTGATGGCAAGCGCGGTTGCTGATTGAGAGGTCTTGGGTTCGATCCCGGGTCGGGTACTATTGAGTTTTTCTAACGTGAAATTTCTAGTAATAGCACGGCAGCTGTATCTGTGCCTGGTGTATGGCAATAGGCTTACTACCTATTCCATGATGGACGTATAACGTAAGTGGTAAAATGTGGAAGTGTACCTACTACAGACCTCTGTCTACCTCTTTGGGTATTATCGGCGTGATGTTACGCTTATGCTATTATTTTTAAAGTACTCACATTCAAAATGTAGTTATTTTGCGACACCTAGTGTGATTGTTTTTTAATTTCATTATAGTATGTGCCTTTTCAGCAAGGTGTCGGTGGCTATGATTTGTTATGTTGTTTTGTTGTTTATGTTTGTATGACTGTTATGGTTTGAGGATTTTTTACA
>DWME01009051.1:0-11204 GCA_018244795.1 Parelbella ahira ahira
ACACCCAGTCACTACTAGAAATCCTAAATTAGAAAAATCCAATAGTACCCGACCCGGGATTTGTACCCAGGACCTCTCGAACAGCAGTCGCGTTTGCAACCAGTCCACCAACGAGGCAGTCAAATAGTCTCATAATCTTAATACGAGAACAAAATAAATGTATTTATTTTTATTGTTGTGTATTTCAGGCTCAGCCCCATTCCATGGGATATGTTACATATCTGAAGAATTATCGGTGTAGTGCATTTCTCTGTCTGCCTCTTCGGGGAAATAAAGCCGTGATTTTTTTACTTCTTTACAATTTTCCTCAATAACCACTAGACGACCGAAATATAACACATCAAAAGTCTAACTGTATAAGTGAACAGGTTTTTAAAGCGGGTTAATGAATATTTTGTTCCGCATAAACTCGATAATATGAATGATTTTAATACCCCCACCTAATCGGATCCGGGAGAAACTGGGAAAAGGTAAACATTCGTACACATAAAAGCTACGAGTCAGCTGTGTTTCGTTACCCGTTTCTTCATCACGGCGACAGTTTTGGACCAAGACGTAAGATGTGACGTATAAAAGTCCAATTTTGAGAAGAAATAAATTAGACGGAAGTACGCCGGGTCTGTTAAGAGAGAGATATTTGTCACAACCTATTTTTGTCTACTGCGTAAAGAACTGTGTATTATGTAGAATTGTGTAAAACAATGATAATATTTTTTAAAAGCCTACTGAAGCAAATTATTCTGATCCCAAGCAAGATAGAGCCTGTTTTCTGTGATCAGACAGTTAATAAAGGTGTACATGCATAATATGTGTAAAATGCTAAATAAACATTTCTGTAAATATTTATATCACGACTACAGGCGTGTTCATTCTACAATTTTGGTTCTTTTTCTGGTCGTAATATTAGATTAGGTTAGGTTTGAAAACCAGAAATATCGACTGTATTTGAATGTGTATAATTATATGAGTTTGTACAGCAGCTTGTAGATATCTGCCGATACTGTTATCTGACTAGTAAAAGACTTTCTATAATATTACAAAACGCTCATCACTTTCTCCTTATACCATGCTTCTGTACCATTTGTCCTCTGCGCATTGGAGCCATGAAATGGCACACGACTGAAACTTGGCTTTTTCGAAACAACGGTGTTTTCAGGTAAACTTTGTAAGAGACACTCTCTCGTTTATCTCCATTACGAGTTGTGAAGACTGCAACGTTAAAATACCAAAACTATTTGGACAAGATACGCTTAGTAATAATAATGTTTACTTTTTTAAAACAGAACACAGTCAAAACCGATTGGCATAGTTCATGTGGCGAACACTTTTCAAAATGTTCGTTTAAGGCCATAGTCTATCAATTAGATTTTCCTATATATCGATAAAGTGGTGCTGTAGTTATATCAGTAAGTCGATTCTTGAGTTTTACAACGAAAATATTTAATTTAACTTATCAATTTTGACGCGCCCCGTAATTGTGGAGTCAAAAGTTTATTGAGAAACATTAATAAACACGCTTTGATTTTGTTCTAACATTCAAAGTTCGTTTGAACGGTCTTCGGTAAAGTTTGTATCATTATAAGATTCAATTAAATATAGGTAGGGACTTTGTTGATTATAAAATAGACGAACCAACTACAAGTTTTGTCTTAGAAGTCACGAATAATGACAGCTAAATAAATGACGAGGATCCGAAATGTTTCTTTAAGAAATAATTTAGTATGGAATAATATTTACCTTTGGAATTTATTGGAGTTATTCATCAGCTTTCGCTGTCTATATACCGTTGAAATTATTTTCCGAAACCATCTAAGGACATGAACTTTGATAGGCTTACCTTTGTACTTTCAACGAATAACAAAAAAAACAATATGTCGGTTTAAACCTACTTGCAATAAAAAAGGATTGAGATTTTCATTAAGTATTACTGGCGATATCTCTGGAAGCTTCATAAGTATAATTTTTAAATGGAATTGGTTTAAGTTTACGATGTTATTCTCCGACTGTAATTATAAACACTGAAAATATTATTCAGATTCTGTACTTACTAAGAAGCAAAATATAATAAGAAACAGTTTGACTGAACCATAGCACGACAATAAATATATTATAGAATATTTTCACTAACCAAAATTTTTATCTTATATGAATTATTAGAAGCCATATCTTACGGCACAAACAGCCAGCAATAAATGACTCTGATCTTAAATATCCATGTTTATGTCAATGAACTTCCGGTGATCATTCAAAACAAACAGTCTTCACCACTTTTATATTCTATATAATTTCCACATTTAAATCCATCCGAAGTAACTAGCACTGTGATAAATAAAATATTTGACTTTCGCAAGTTTGTTCATCACGCGAAAATTTATTCCCTTTCTTCCAAATATGTCACTCTTACTTAATCTCGGAGTTGAAATAGATAATAGATCACATAACGATCAAAAATGGCACAAACTGGTAATATGCTGTAGAGCATTTAGAATATACTCAGCGTGCCGTATTGGGCAGAGGAGTGTAGTACACTGCTACGTTTCACCAGTTACGTTTAAGTCCCATGGAATTGCAGACGTGATGTTACGTCTTATTGGGTCAAAAGCAAACTGATAGTCTTTTTTGACGTTTCGTATGAAAAATCTATTAAAATGATTGATAAAAGTTAAAAATATGTTTCTTAGAACTAACGAGTAATATTAACCGTACTAACAGTTCATACGATATATTCGAAGCGATTTACCAACACTTATGAGAATCAGCGGAAAATGTTCATAACTGCCTTCTCGTATACTACTCTAAGAATGAGAAAAAACACACATGAGAACATATCGAACCAATCGGAAGTAAGCCGCGTCTGTTGCTTATCTCAAACGGCATTTATGTCCATTTTGATTTAGGTTTAATAACCAATGATGTTAATATTAAAAAAAACCACTCATGATATAGAATATTATGTTGTTACAAAAGTAATGGCATGTCTATTAGATTTTATTGACCGTGAACCATAAGTATACTTGATGTGTAAATCCGAGAAGCGTAGTAGGACGAGTAGTAAAATATTATATTCAGTCCAACATACATATTAACGTCTCTGGGTCTTTCCCTTTATATTATGGCAAAAACATGAGTACTTACTCCATCTGTTCGAAGTGACTATTGCGACGCGGTATAACATTTCAAATCAAACAGGACTGCGATCTTATCTGACGTTTTTCTTTGCAACTTTTTATCAGTAATAAGTCCTCCAATACTTATCCTGTCATGGCCAATCTGCAGACTTCTGACTGAATTAGAAAAGAAATACCGGTTTTAGCCTCTCAAGACAATGTCCACCGTGTGTATGACTTAATAATACGAGTCTTCAATATTTCCACTAACAATATGAACAAGTGTTCGAATATCCATCGATGAATAATATTTTCATATATATGTACATATAATGAAACGACACTCGAGCACAAATGTATTGTTTTATGAAACGGAACGACGAAATTAGGCCCCTAACTCGCGCTTCAGTTGATACGAACTCAAAATTTTATTTGAAATGTGTTCGTTTCGCGTTTCGTTTTCATTGTAACTTTTATATTAAAAGATAACTTTATTGTTTCGTAAACAAAGACATTTATAAAGTCAACCGCGAGTTTGTCTTATCTGAATATTATATGGAAATTGTATATTTGTTGATTCTGTCCTTGCCCTGTTGTGATTACTTTTGTTAGGATATACATACTCTTTATTTTAAAAAAATTGTAAAAAGCGTTCTATGCCCTATACTACAAGATAATGTGGGATTGAATAGAAGAAACAACTCTGACAGTACAAAGTGACAAAGGATTATAAACTTTCTTTGAGATCGTTTGACGTCTTTTAACATGAGCGTCCCCCCATAGCGAGTCATAAGCAATGACTTGATTATTTCTTGGAAGGTAAAAAAACCTTTCAACCGCTTTCATCGTCCCATTGTTTCAACATGGGTATCCTCTTAGAATGGGAGGGGTTAAGCCGATCAGCAACACTGGTCAAGTGCGGGTTAGCAGACATCACAAGCTTTAGAGTATTATTTTTGTTAACACTAAGGTGTGCACGTTTCCTTACGATGTTTTCCTTCACCGTTACAATAAGTAATCGTTTAACACCCACTTTTGTATATATGTAAGTGCGCGCCATGATTTGAACCCAGGACTCCAGTTATTAGAAGATGAATTTTAAACCACTAGACTATCACTGTTTTTGCTTGAAAGTTGAAACCTTCAACTGACGCCTTACTTTAGGGGAATTATGTAAATGTACGCCCTAAAATGCCCTTATTACGCCCAACGCATTAAGAAAACTGGGGCGCACAAAGACCTATCAACTTTGTCAATAAGCTCTACATTAATCTAGGTAACATTATCGAAGCACCATTAATCTAGACCCGTCCTCCTACCAGCTACCGTCATCGATTTACGATTCTATCGACTATGTATCGGTATATAGATTATCTGCAAAAGCAAGTATTCGTAGAACAAAAAAGTCTATAATGATTGCGATATGTGGTCCTCGGTGTCTTCTACTTACGTCGTAAGGACCCCGGAGTGATGATATAATAATAATAATAGTCAATATAAACATCATAGTAGCTTGAATTTTTTCGCTAACCAACAATGCTGAGATATTTGTTTAAACGTATGGCAAATAGCAAGAGACAATACATTTCGCGCCGTGTCGATCAACGGTGTTAAGGGTTCTGGACTTCAATGGCATCTACAACATTTATAGTAATCCCCGCTATGTATTCATACCATGAAGCAATAAAACGCAGGTCGAAAATTGTTGAGCATTAAAACGGTTTATATAATACCTTTGTGTTCACATTTGCTTACAACCTCACCTTACATTCATGTGTGAACATTTTAACAAGTCATTCCTTTACGAGCGATCAAAGTTTTGAGTACCTTTGTATAAAGCAGTGAGTAGATCTTTCAATTTCTTATCTTTAATTTACAGCTTTAGTATAATTTTATTACTCAACTTGCTGTAGTACATTTAAATTATTATAAGAAATTATTGAGTTGATTTGAATTCGGATAATTTATATACATATTTGATGAAGAGATTTTATCACTGGCTCGTTGGTCGAGAGGTTGCAAAGCGTGGTTGCTGATCGAATTTTTAATCGAAAATCGGGTTCGAATATCGGCTCGAGTAGTATTAGATTTTCATTGATTTTCTAGTAGAAATATTTAGTAGTGGCTCGGAGTCTTAACCTGTACCCGCTGTATAGCAATAGGCTCACCACCTATTATTCCATAAGGCGTATAAGATAACTGGTGAAACGTGGGAGTGAACTTTACTCATCTGCCTAGCGCTTCGGGAATTATAGGTGGGATGTTACTTTCTTTTACTTTTGTAAGTTTTTTACCTCATCGAATTATGTAAAATTCACTGAAACAGACGTGCGGTCTCTAAGCACACGCTCGTCTATATTTGTTATAAATTAAGTTTTAATTACGGCCTTCTACTACAGTCAACATCCCGTAAATTACATTTGCATTTGTATCTTTCACAAAACGTTGAAATAAATTAACTATCAAACGTATTTGCAAACGATATAATTCAGATATAAACGATTTTTAACGGGAACCAAAAAAAAACAAAGGAACAATCGAGAGTTCGCTGCTGACAAAAAAACCGGACAAATGAACCGCTAAACCTAATGAGATTCTCCCCGAGAGAAGATAAAATTGAAACGATAACATCACATAGAGTTTAATTAGTTTTCGTCCGTAAAGCTGAAGATCGGACGATAATAGGACTAAGGCAATCTCGTCTAATAGCGCTTTCACACTGGCCTTGAGCAAACGTCACTTATGTATTACGTTATTATTCAGAAGGATATTTTGGATATTAAATTAAAAATATTTACATTAAAATAAGAAAGAAAGCTTTTGTAAATATCGATATCAATGTAATATAATAATCAGCCTTCGGCGTGCTTAAAATGGGATTCTAGGTTTTCCTAGCCAAAAACAAAGTAGTGACTGATCAACTACGACCTTTATAATAACAACAATTTTAGTAAATACATTTACCCGTAGAATATTTTCAGACGGTATATTGCTTGAGTTCAAACTATTTTGATAGCATTAAGGCCTTGAATCAGATTATACATTATTTTTATTGCTATAGAAGATTGGGTAATTTTATTTTGGACGTAATTTTATCGAAGTTCACATTTTAAAACACACATCCCATTTCATTTCACAGGTCTCTTAAGATATTAAAAAACTTAACCTCACTTCCTAGCAATATAGCGTGAAATTTTATATATGTATGTAGCTTTTGTTATGAGGTAAAATTAAATACGTAAATCAAAGATAATTTTAAGTATCAAGGACATAAGCTATCTTAACGAAACGTCTATAAGACGCTAGTGTAAAATAACAGTAATTTTATTTTAAATAGGCAACGTGTCTTTTTTGTAAAGTAACTTCTCTCTTCTCGAAATAATTTTGTTTACAATCTTCTCTTCTTACTAATTTCATATGAGCATAACAGGAAAAAATCAAGAAGTAATTATACTAATTGTACTATCATCAAACCAAGTCGTTTAATCAGTAGGAGATCTCTATTTTTAGATCTGACCTGCTTTTTCTGCAGTCACGGGTACCGTTTTCGCATTAAATACTAACCAGAAAGAAAAATGTGTTTAAAATACAAAGTCGAATGATATTCATTACCTAATTGTTACTTCATAAAATGTTCGTCTCTTATTTCTTTTTAAACGTTTGTTCACCATACGATCATTTAAATACGCATCGCTAAGGTGCACTGCACCCTACGATATTTCATCAAAATCGTTTCAGAAATGCAAACGATAAATTATGTCAGACGGACAGACAGACATTCGCATTTATAACAATTGTACATTTTGAAACTCAGTCTATGGTCAGTTAGTTTTAAAGTTCTATAAAAGTAAATATTTCACTGTTTTTCGCACCATTAATTTAACAACAAATTATTGTTAAGGCGTGAAACTATCTCATATAATTACCTTATCTTAGAGTAATTAATAATTTAGGATTATTATGATCTTTTTTATAAATCAGAAAGAATAAAATAATTTGCTTATCATATGCAGACATATTAAAAAAGGTAGTAATCGTAAAACATAAAGCGCTGAAGTTTAACACAAGATTTATGAATATTAAATGTGAATGAACATATTTCACACCAGATGTTTAATGTTGCCAGATGTGTACTGAGTTGGATTTAACTTACACATGTATGCTCATACAAATAATGAAAGAAAGAAAGACGAAATATTTAATACTATGCTGCAAATAAAGTATTTGCATTACACATTTCGTTTTTCTTATTGTAGGTTAACTTAAACATAAGTTCACTAATATTTAAGGTTTCTTTTAGGAAACGATTGGGAAAGTACAACAAGGTTACTGTATGCTACCATTATGACGTCATCATCACGCATTTTATCATTGAAATCATGGAAATTCGTCTACTTTCAGAATAAAACACCAAATGTCGTAGACTACCACACTAGCCAGTTATGGATAAGCAAAACCTTAACGCATTGAAGAACATTAAGTGACAACAAAGTCGTGTGGATTTCCTTCATAACGGTACCAACCAAATATTAATCATAAAGAAGACTATGAATATACATATAAATATAGGTACAGTAATTGAACACCAGGCCCTCGAAGTGAAAGCTTAAATAAACACCGAGACTGTCACTAGTGTCAGTGAATATATGTTTCAGACCATAACGATGACTAATAAATAGGATTTCCATTTTTTGTCTAGTAAGCAATATAGAATACCCACCTACTTGCTGCTGGTTTGGGAAGGTCTAGGACCGGAAAGAGTTGCGTCGATTAGGAGAAAATCATGCCCAGCAGTGGACATCGAAAGGCTTTTGATTATGTTGCAATATATTATATATTTTCCATGTAAAACTTTTAATGAAAATTTTATACAATGTCACTTTCATCACTTTTGATACGATATTGGCGTTCATAAATATATCATAAATAAATTACATACATGAATCCTAAAGAATTTGTTGCAGAGTCTAGCGCTACACTCAATCATTCCTGCAAACTCTATCTCTATGTAAATGTCCGCTTCTCAGTTCCTCCGATATCCAGCAAGGAATTGCCATGTCATTGATGTCGACTTTGATTACTGTTCGTGACCCTGTCTACATGAATTTTAATGATGATTTACTAGGTTCCAATTACCTTCAATCTAACTGCAAGAGTGGGACCTCTCCCTACAACGAGAGCAAGCTGATAATAAATTTATCGAAGTATCTTCATACATTTATGTTAAGAAACAATTTTATTGTTTTGGAGATAGAGACAAAGTCAATCGCGACTCGAGGTTTAGCCTTATAATTCAGCGAGGTAATGCTGCCAGTGTTATAATTATTCTTCATTTATTATTTTATATTATTATTATTATTCTCAAAATGTCTTATATTTAAATATAACAAAGAAAAGCATCTGAACCGCGAGTCTATCATGTCTGAATATTACATGGGAATCATACATTTGTTTATTCTATCCTTCCCTTAGTACGATTACTTTTATGGACGTTTTCTTGTTTGAATTAATTTTTAAAAAAACTTCATTACCTAACACTAAAGCAAATAACGAAAGACCTACTTTTCATATATAACTACAAGTGCCTATATGTAATATGACCAATGGCCATAACATATTTTGGGTTAATTAACAGAATTAAAAATTATTTAATCCTATTAATCGGTAGAAATGTCGCAGTTTACAAGTACTTCAAGACATTTTCTTACATGGGCTTAAAATATACCGTGTAGACTGGTTTTTAGCCCAGTGATTAGAGACACTGACTGCTGAGCATTGTATTGTGGTTTCAATTCTCACGCGAGTCGAACATTTGTCTGAAAACGAATAAACGGTTGTTTCTTTTGTGTGATTGTAAAATGATAGTATATATTTAGATATTATACGTAATTTATAATATATATGTATATGTAGTATGAACACATGTCATCTTATGTATCGTCATCATCAGTCCGTCATCGTCCACTACTGGACATAAGCCTCTCCAATAGCACGCCACTGAACTCGATCTTCAACTCGTCGTGTTAAACCACTGATGATCAATTTGCGTATATTGTGACTCTACCTAGCTGATGGGGGTCCTACGCTAGGTCATTGTTAAGTAAAGTATATAATTAATATGTAATCGCCAGAATGACCTATGAAAAAATATTTCATGGTTCTTTTAAATGTCATATAGTGAATCCGAAATACTCAAGTGAACTCGAAGAGAAGTCTTATCCTATATTGATCTAGTCTCTATATTGATTGATATATTATATTGTAAAGTGGCAATAAATTCGTTACTTTTAGTTTTAGAATTACGCACTTATTTATTTATTTATTACAATTTAGACTATATCTATCATAACAGATGTGCCAATTCGATCGCATAATCAATATCAATGATACAAATGTCAATTTAGTAAAATGAATTAATTAAATTATGTCAAATAATAAAATATATAATAAAATTTTAAAAGTTACAATAATGAAAACGTTATAATAATTAAAAGTTAAAGTAATAAAAATGTCATAATAATCAATTCATCGTCATCGTCATCATGATCTATAACTCTAGTGCTACACATAAAATAAAATGTTACTCACACATGCAGTATCATATTACCGTTTAGTCGAGAAATTTCCTTAATATTACAGTAATACTAACAGGAAAGCTAAATTGGTCGATTGACATTAATAATTACAAAATTTATTTTAGCTACGAGTATCTTCTCTTCCTGTAATTGATGTAATCTTACAGCCAAATATCAACAAAATTGAAGGCGATGTTGGTAGGAAAGGTTTAATCATTTCTGAAGTTCTTCTTGAAGGGTTTCAGAGAACTGAGCAACCGCCGATTAACTGCTCGAACTGGGGTTAACTTCGATTAGATATCCTGATAAGTTTCTTAATTGAGTTTTGTATTTCGGCGATGTTTATTTCGTTTTATATGGAACTTCGTTTATAACGGCTTACTGAGACGACTGCATTTAATTCTCCTATGACATTGAATAATTAACAAACAATAACTTCCTCGTCCCTATTCTATTATTTCTACTCTATTATCATCAACATCAGCCTACTACCGTCCACTGCTGGACACAGGCCTCTCTAATAGCACGCCACAGAGCTCGACTTTCACCTCTTGAAATGCAACTGCTTCCAGCCACTGAGGATATCGTCACTCCACACAGCCAGAGGGCGTCCCATGCTACGTTTGCCAAGACGCGGTCTACACCCCAGAACAAGTCTAGTCCAACGGTTACCGGTTCTGCATCAGATGTGACCAGCCCACTACCACTTCAGCTTGCTGATCTACTCTGATGACCTACAATTATAAAGTGCTGTCTAAAAATAACTGCCACGAACTCTTAAAAGAAATGTTCTTAGCTGTCTATTGTCAGGTAAAACAAGATGAGCCTTGAGCTTGCTCATGTTCTTAAGTAGGTACTTGAATATTATTTTAGGACACCTTTTTTATAAAGGTAGCGTAATTAATACCACCCACTAATCCAATTAAACGCGACCCTTGTACACCGTGAGAGTGAAAACCACAACGTGACGTAATTGGAAACGGGGGCTCATTTTCTCGTAGATCTATCTCTTATTGCTAGTTTATTTATAAGTCTCTAGTTTTCTAACTCCTGCAAAATTGTATAGTCCACTGCTGGACCCTTCTCTGCTAGAGAAAAACATAACATCACGCCTGTAATCCCAGAGGATGGTAGACGGAGGAGTGTAGTCCACTGCCACGTTACTTTTTACTTCCAATGGAATGAGTGGTGAGTCTATTGCATATAGGTATGTATATATCATGAAATAGTCTATAAATAATATAATATTATAATAATTATAGAATAATTATGAATTTTAACTTTCTGAACTGTTTTCTGAAAGGCAGTGTTTTTGAGACATTAATTACACATAAGACGGAAATGAGCGAGGTAATGTTGATAATAATATAATATACCAGAGTAACCGTATTTAAATTTTCATATGGTCATAACAAGCGACTTAACTGTACCACTAACTGGAAGTCGTTATAATACAATTAGGGCAACTGCTTTGAGGCACTGGGAGGGACGTGGGCAGCAGTCGCGGCTCAAGCAGCTTACC
>DWME01009052.1:0-11204 GCA_018244795.1 Parelbella ahira ahira
TATGATTAAGAGATAAATGGGCATGTAGTGTAAAATTTTGTCACACAAACAGTAGCCAGTTAAATTTTGTTATAATTTACCTACCATCATCGATAGCGTTATCATCATACCTCTTCTTCCACTGTCAGACATACTACACCTTAGAATAAGAGAGTTAAAGCTATAGTCTGTTACTGTGGCCAAATGCGGCTTGGCAAACTTCAATATTATAATAGCCGGCTGCCTCGTTGGTCGAGTGGTTGCAAGCAGAATCGAAAGGTCCTGGATCCGAATCCTATAGGGTACGGTCAGGTCAAGTCGGTATTGGCTTTTCTAATAGTGGCTCAGAATTTGAATCTATACCCAGTGTGTGGCAATAACCTCACCACCTATTCCAAGTGGGAGATAAACGTAACTTGTGAAACGTGGGAGTGTATTGCTCTCCTCTGTCTACACCTTCGGGGATTACAGGCGTGATGTGACTTTTTAAAAACCAACGAGTTTTTAAATGCATATATGTAGGTAGTGTACTGCATTAGTGGTTGTGCAACAGACAAGCTGGAGGCGAGCGCAGGTGAGACAGATCGTCGACCTCGGCCCTCAGAGATGTAGTGTTGCAAATGATCGTCTTTATTGCAGCAACGAGACAACAGGTATCTCAACGCTAATAATATTATACAGGGTCGTGCAATATGTTTTTCAACTAGTTTGCAGATAAAAACTTATCAAGTTTTACATTCATATTTGTTACACAGCGTGTGCAAAGTGAATTTTAAATGACGTGAAAAATGGCATTGAAGTCTTTAAGGTTTTTGTAATCAAAAAGCGCTTGGATGTCGCTTTTGGTCACGTGTTCATATCTCAGTTAGAAATGTCTTAATTCAATTAATCTTATATTGATGACCACGATGTCGATAACCGCTTTAACACCCTATAAGTAGTTATTTTAAAAGTCAATAAACTGTTTAAAATCTCTCAATCGATTAAAGACAACCTGAACCATATAAATACATTTGTATGTTTAAAAATACAGAAATGCATCATATCGCGAGAACAGGCACTTAACGTGCTCAACTTTATTTTATTTATTTATTTAGTTTTACACAGTTGCCAGTCTACGTACCTACACCCTACCATCTGTACAATACATGAACGTAAAGTCCCCAAAATCGGAAACTATTTTGTCATTAGAAACATCGGTGAATTGAAGGTAAATGATAGGCATTGTTCAATAAATTTATGTATATTTTCATACCATACTTTAGCGTTTGACCGCCATCTTGCTCGATGGAAAGATGGATTGGGATGGAAAAAAAAAATGAATTTCGAACTTAAAATTTTCTCTCAAAAAGACGATATTTTTTCTGGAATATTTTTAACCAGCGTTCCATTGATTTTATAGTATGTTCCACATGTTATAGCACCTACATAGAAATGCCTTGTGCCCTAGTACTTCTTATCTTCGACAAAATAACTAATCATACTGCTAGCTTTTTTATACTCTGTGGTATTTTAATTATCTATCAGTAAAATCTACTTACATGTAGTATGACTATAAGTAAAGTAAATGTAGTAACTTTGCTAATATTTAAAGGAATTGCGTTATAACTGAATCACGTAAGTGTTGTGTTCCTGCGACTATGAATCGGGGCATCGACTATGAATGGGGACTATGATCGGGGCATTAACCGCGTAAAATCTATTAAAAGTGACTATAATTAATTTGTGAAGATTGTAGTAATGTTGATCTCTAAATTTTATAGCTAATTTTATAGCTGGCATAGCGTGTAAACATGATAATTATGATAAAATATTGTTAATGTTGTTAGTATAAATCAAATTAGCTGTGAAACGATGTGACTAATTTTAAAGCTTGTTGAGATTTGAATATTTTGTTATTGAAAAAATTAAATCGCACGCTTCGATTACTATTTTTTTAACTTCGGCAAATATTTTATTAATTTAAAATACGTAGGAATTTATTTATTTATTTGAATTTAAAATATTGATACTATTTTTTTTTAAATAATGACCCTGATGTGGTTAATAAACTCAATACAAACAGACAAATATTTTAATTTGTAAGAACTAAAGTTGTTATAATATTTGACAGATACTGAAATATGTATACAATATGTGATCGAAAAAAATCTACATACGCCTACATAGGTTGACACATTTTGAAGCCCAAACACCGATACAATAAAAGATTAATTTAAAATGCATTATATTGATATACATATTACTACACAATTGTAATTAAAATTAAACTTTACCTACGTCATTACAAAACAATAATTCTATTGGACATTATTTTTTGGTAACGAATTGACAGTTTTCATATAAATCACGTCGAGTTGACTTGACGAGTATTGTGTTTTTTTCATATCGTGTTAGTATAGCTACTGATTTTATCAAATAGAAAACAAATAATGTACACGAACGGTAATCTCAGTCTAAACGGCTAGGTGGAGTGCATTTACGTGTACTGGTGACGTCATTAGCCAAACCGCACCCATGTTGGGGATTAATCAGAGCACTTTTGTATGCGAGCATACCTTGACCCCGGCCCTTGTTTTACTGTAAGGAATATTATGAGATGTTTTCTACATAAATATAAATATACTCACTGTATTGCATTGTTTCTTTTTCTAAATTTTATCAATCAAACACTATTATTCAACGTAGAAATATATAATATTGCTTCTTAGGATATTATACATTAGTGTCCGCTTCCGTATAGATTCCCTTCTAAAATAAAGGAATTGAATATTTGTTAACTTGGGACAAGTTAGAGATCTGCATCAGCTTCTGTGGGTTATGTAAAGTTGGTTAACAAACAATTGGAGAGCGCATTACGGTGCACGGGAAAGACTGTGGCTTAAATCTACTCATTTCGCCATCTTCAGTGTTCAGACACACAGAACCGTATTTGAACTTCAATAACATAAGCCATAACAGTATCTAATATAACTGTCTAACTACGAGTAGGTACATCAATATGCCGTGAGAAGGAAAAAAAATTCCATAATTATTACATATTATGTTTATTATTTAATATGGACTTTTAATGTACAACCATTGGAATACGTTGGTGATAAGACCCAACTCTATCATTACTATGCCTTGTTATAAACGATTCTCAACATTTCTCGAAGGATATTTGCAATATCAAACGTTTCTTCTACCTTTTTCGTTACACTCAATTACGAATCGCAAATACAGTTACTGAATTCACTGAAAGCTTAATTGAAGAAACAAACAACGTACGAAGTATACTGAAAATTTTATATCAATCTATCATAAAGCCTGAAGAAAAATTTTATTATGCAAATAAAACTCGAACAATGTGCACAAGGAATCCATGTCGTGCGGAACGTTATAAATAGGAACTTGAGTTCCGGAGAATTACAAGAGTATCAACCACTGCGGGCTGCAGTGTGATAACGCAACAGTTGTCGCGTGCTATCTTTGCAATGTACTCGGGTTTTCGTAAAACTACATTCGTAAATACTTAACAACAATGTGTATAAGGAATTCATGTTAAGCACGCGGAAGGCTATCAGGATTAAGTGCATACTTGAGTCCTGTGATATTGCCAAGCCGCAACCACTGCGAGATGCAGTCTCATAACGCGACACTTGTTGCCTATTATCTGCGCAATGTAGTCGTGTTTTCGTAAATTTACCATTTCATTATATTAACTAACTTAATGTAACATCCGTAATTACCGAAAGGGTACCGAAAGCGGTGGCAGATGAGTGTCCCCCACGTTTATTCGAATGCAGTGCAAATAAGTAGATATAAGGTACCTCCTTGGCGTTTGGATATTTTATCCCGCTAAGCGTTCTAAGTATGATACTTATCATATTTAACTGCGTCGTTGGTCGAGCGACTGCCAATCGGGAGGTCCTGGGTTCAAATCCCGGGTCGGGTATTATTATCTGTTAATTTAGAATTTCTAGTAGTGACTCGGAGTCTGGATCTGTGCCTGGTGTATGGCAATAGGGTCACCACCTATTCCATGGGATGTAAACGTAACTGGTGAAACGTGCGAGTGTACTTACTACATTCCTCCCCTACCCCTTCGGGGATTACAGGCGTGATGTTACATAAAATATGGATAAGTACTTTATCAATATTATGTAGTCATTCCAGGACCTTTTGGGGGTTAATAGAGAGAAACAACTGCTAAATATTTCTACCCTCTCAGATCTAAAGTTCTTCTACCGCATTCATAACTTTTTCATACACATATGCCTTTGACGCCTCAACACATAATCTTCAATTTTATTTGCTTTTAAAATCCCACATACTTTATCAGCAACAAACTCTCTCTCTTCCTGCAATTGTAACAAATAGCATTTGAGCGTTAGTTCGTACATCAAGAGATTAATTACTTAGTAATTGGCGATAGCCTGAAGCAGGAAAGAGGGGGGGGGGGGTTTGGTGAACGGGTATAACCGGGAATAAGCGGTAATAGAATAATGTTCCCGCTCCCTGAGCGGGTTAATCGGCAGCGCTATCGGCTGCTATTCATCACGAGACGTCCCGGATGATCGATCACCACGTTGGTAACACCAGGGACATTTCGTTTGGGTTATAGTTTAATTTATTTTCGTTCCTTTTGGTTTTACATATTTCTATAAGGTCAAATACTGGCTGCTGATAGAGAAATACTAATATCACTTTGATTGCTTTGACACGATTCTCAATTTATAAATAAGTTTCTAATTAAAAATAATAATTAGTAATTTTCTTCGTCAGATATGTAAAAGTAGAGACATTTTGGGGTCGGTACTCTGTACCCATCGCGTAAAGAATCTGAGATGAATTTATAACAAAAATAAAACGCAGAGGAGTACACTTCTATGATTCACCAGGTATGTTATATGTTCCTCATGGAAATAGGGGATGGGCTTGTTGCCACACATCGGGTCAATTACAGCAACAGTACCCGACTCGAGAATCGAACCCAGGCCCTATCGATCAGCAGTCGCGCTTGCAAATGTTTAACCAACGAGGCGTGAGTGTAATAAAAATATTATTATTTTTACTGTGAAACATGAGAGTATACTGCACTCCTCTGCCTACCCTTTCAGGGATTACAGGCGTGATATTACGTTTGTCTTTTGTTGTCACTATATTATTATGATTGCACGCCATCTTTAAACAAAAATTGTTAACATGACCGATCTATGTTAAAACTCAAACAATGTCTCAGTCTAACCTCGACGCGGCGCGTCGAGTGATCGATCACCGCTCTCTTCCTATGAATTGATATAATATTATGGTAATACACTGGAATATTAGCACTCCGTTCATTCCTATTGTGTTTAGATAATGAAGTGTATGTGGATGCGCGTGTGTGTATGTATTTATGTGCGTTCGCGTGTGTGTGTCAATGAACAACAGCCAAGTTGTCGGTGTTAAAATAACAATAATTATAGATACATTGACTGCCACGCTGGACGTGTTGGTTTTTGTGCATAGAAAACAGATTTCGTTCTTAAGATGTAAACGAAAATACATACCTATTAGAGTTGAAAGTATTATTGAATATAAACAATAATGTCTTTTTTGTGTCATTTTTACTTGACAGCCGTCTGTCTTTTATGCCCGGTAGCTTTCTACTTATGACGTGTACTTTTCGTGTATTCAAAATAAAAATTCTGTTAATCCGATATAGTTTTATCATTTCTGGCCAATACCCTTCCGGTTATGCGTCCAGAGCGCAATCCCTGAGTTAAAAAATATATATTTCGCGAACTTATCCAAGAATAAATAAGATTAAATATTGTGGTACACGATGGCCGGCTCGGACGGAAGGTACAAGTTCATATCCATTGGCGAAACTGCATGGTATTGCGGATTACCACAACTGGAATTTTACTATAAAGATGTCTCTCGTGCATGAAAACATAGCAGTATATGGAAAGCGAGATAAGTGTCAAGATCTAAAAAAAATATGAAGGCTTTGCCAAAAATATTTTTGTAAGTCAGTGGTTGCAAGCGCGACTATTAAACAAGAGGTCCTGGGTTGGATCCGTGTCTTGGGTAGCATTGAATTATTCTAACCTGAAATTCCCTGTGGTAGTTCGGAGTCTGGATTTGTGCCCGGTGTATTGCAATAGGCTGCCTACCTATTTCATTCCGTGAAACGTCGGAGTGTATTGAATTCCCCTGCCTACCACTTAGGGGATTACAGGCGCGATATCATGTTTTTTTGTTACGTATAGATATACTTTATATTCTGAGATAAGGTTTATATCCAACAATAGATCGATAACAAGAGGGCCCTTATAAATATTTCATCATCGTCAGTCTCTCTGTGGGACATAGGCCTCCCCAAAATGGATTTCGTCCACAACCTGCACGCTGGACTTGCGGGGGTTGGAGAAACGTGCATATTATAATGTATATTAAAAACATTCATACTATAACTATATCTAAGTTGTAAATTGTCATAATTTTGCAAAAACAGTTTTTGAAAGAAAAATAAACACATTTACACAACCGATATATAAATCGTATTATTTCATTGCATTCTCTTACTTCAGCCATCACATCATTAGACAGCTAAATAAAAACAGGAAAACCAATTAAAATGGCAAACCAATTAAAATTGCGAAACCAATTAAAACGGGAAAAGCAATTGAAATGGGAGATTGTATTAAATAAGCTAAAACCAATTAAAATTCTAAATTAGAACATTGAAACCGCCTTATTAAAAGCCTGCATACCCACACTCATTGTTTACCGAGCCATTGTCGTGGCACCGTCTCCGCAATCCAATTTCCTGGCTCGTTTCTCAGTAGTTTTAAGATCAGTTGGTAGAAAACGCAATTAGAATTCTTCATTACATTAGAAGTACGCTTGCTAATGTAATAATGTTTGTACTAGTTTCAATGGCGTTAAATGAAAAAGCGTTTATAGTGCAGTTGAATATGGAATATCAGCAGAGTTAATTCAATCGAAGTTTTAGTTCAATATTTAACACACTGTACTGTGCGCAAATTGTATCGTAATAAAATATTATTGTAACTTATCAATGACCAATTATTGTATTTTTAAACGAAATAAAGCGTAGAGCAAACATGTGTATGTATATATAGAACATGGAAAATTTTTGTTTAATATTAAAGAAACGATATTAAAAATTTCCATTTTCGTCCTTTTTTCGGTGAATCGGTGTTCCGAGTACGTAGTTGTAGCAGTGCGCTGACAGCGCTCTCGCCCGCGGCTACCTGCGGATCTCAATGTTTACATTGCGCATTTAAATTTCATTCCAGGTTTTAAATTCCATTTCTGTTAAACTTTTACCTTTTATATTGTCTATACTTATATTTATTTGCCTTATTGTGGTACATATATGCGTATGCTTGTATGTACATATGTCCATACCTTTATGTCTAGGTATATTATGTAGTTATATGTCTATACTTGCATACCTGTATTTGTGTGTTTATAATTGTACGGCTATAATTATTATTAATAATAATTTTCGCTCCTTTCATCATTCTACTGTTGGAATATAGGTCTCCTCTCATAATAGGAGAGTTAAGGCATAGTATGTATAGGCTTACGTTACGTTAAGGCATAGTATATATGTATGTATGTAAGTAAGTAAGGTATAGTCTGCCACGCTGCACGCTGGCCAAGTGCAGGTTGGCAACAATTTCTAAGATGTCCAGGATTTCTCAAAACCCGAGGAGTATAACTGTTTGACTATATTAATACGCCTATACATGTATGTCTTTGTATTGTTGCAGGTAAAAAACACATGCCAAGCAAATCGAACAACGCTCCGATCATTTCGTACGTAGTTTATAGGTTTTTAATTAAAATTTCAAATGAAACCGAAAACTCATTACGACATTTCAATCAGAGTTGTTGACGGCGCATTCACGGATGTTCGGACATGTATTACACTTTAACACAATATTGTAATTTTATATTCCATTGATCTCAGTAATAAGGCGAATGGAAAATTTATTATTTCCGGTTAGTGACAGTATTCAACAGTTGTCATGTCCACATTCGTTTGATCACAGATATAAATTATTAGTCAAACTGGCAGATTACGACATTTAAAGAACGTTATCATCATTTATTTCATTGGAGTGGACGGAAATAAAAACTTATTTTTAATTTACTAAAACCGAAATGCAGGATTCACAAATTTCACAAATAGTTTTAAACTTTAATTTCTAATATTAAAAACTAACCGTGCTCGCGACTTTGTATGCGTGGGTTTAATACTTTTTCTAGAATAAATAAAGCCTAATTTACTCCTCATAACATCAGCTATTTGCCAGAGAAAGTCTCATCGAAAGCGGATCAGACATTGCTGAGATGAATGAAATAGAATTTGGGGCTTTGCTATATGTACCCTATGAACTTTCACATTCACTCATTGAAAAGCTGTTTATTGATATTATAAACAGTCTCTATAATTTTATTTATATGTATAAACTAGTTAACGTCCTTCGAAGGAGAGTTATGAAGTACAATTAAAGCTTAATTTTTTTTTTAAATTAAAATTATAATCCACAATATCTTCCACGGTTCCACTGATTGTATATACAATAACAGTATAGAAGAAATTCTGTAATAACGTTAAGTATATAGAAGAACCACATCAGGTATGTAAGGCTATAAAGGTATTGTTTAGGTATTGTATAGGTATTATTGGCCTTGTATAGAAATACTCTCCGCTGACCCTCGTAAGGCACGTGATGTGACTATATAATAATAATTTAAATACTTACATATATATGAGCTCATACATTAAAGTTTCCAATTAAGCCATGACTTAACAATAGCGTAACTTACGAGTACAAGCTTGATGCAACTACTTAGCTGTACGTTAAACTTGTTGCAATATATCTTAGTTGGCCCGAAGCTTTTTGCCGTACGTGTATTGTGCTTTTAACTGGCACGACGTGATTTATAGCTTAAAAGTTGACCCGCGGCACTGATCGAGCTGCTCGTTATCTAGATCGACTTACCTCCACCCCTAATTGAATGCGAGCTCTTCGATCTGGGCTCAAATCGCTGACCAACCCACTGCGCTATCGCTTTCCAGTGTGCCTATTTTTATTTTTATGGCACGTGAGCTTGGTAACGTAACATCACGCCTATAATCCCTGAAGAGGTAGGCAGAAGAGTGTAAAGTCCAACGTTTCACCAGCTACGTTTACGTGACCTTAGTAACATAACATCATACCAGTAAACCCCCAAAGGGTAGGCAGAGGAGTGGAGTACACGTCCACGTTTCATCAGTTACGTTTAAGTTCCATGGATTAGGTGGAGAGCCTATTGCCTTACACCGGGCACAATTCCAGAAATTCCAGTCATTACTAGAAATTCTAAATTAAAAAAATATAATGGTACACGACCCGAGATTTGAACACAGGATCTCCCGATTGGCGGTCGCGCTTGCAACCTCTCCACCAACGAGGGAATTATTGGTCAGAAACCGTTATTAATTGTTATTTATGAAAACAATTGCCTGTTCAAATTGTATTCTCCTTACTATTTTATTAACATTAAGTCAATATAAGATACACTGGACAATTTCATGAAACTCGACCTGTTGTAACGTGAGCAGAACCCATTTGGACTGAGCTATCGATAGCAGTGATAGACGAAAAGTGTCCGAGTAGATTATCGCGAAGGGTACGCTGTTTAGCAATTCTAATAGGAACCATCCCTATCCACCACCCGTGCTGCCGAGGTTACTGTAAATAAATGACGTACATCCTGACACGCAAACATCACTGATAATTAAACCGCTAATGGCCATTAGCCTCGATAGTATGTACTTGAAAATGATAATCTATTTGCAATTTAAATGCTATTAACCTTTTATTTTTTTAACTATTCAAAGGCTTTATAATAATTCTGTTAATCATAGGTTAGCATAGGAGGATAACATGTAGTACTTTTTGATTTCATATCGTTTTAATCATGTGAAGTATTTTCGTACGAAAACGTGTAATTACAATAAGTTAAGTAAGAAAATATCGTAATTATTATCAACATTTTTTATCTCCTATCAGTATGCCTTCAGAATTTAAATTTTATAACAGTCTATCACATGTAGAACAAAATATATCGAGGTAATATTATTATTTCGGTAGGAATTTTTATTGAAAATTGTACTATAAAAGAAATATGGTCGCTCAACTCTAATATTCGCAAATATACATATTTCACAACCAACAGTCCGCAATAACTATTCTGAATCCATTAAATAAACCATCATAGGTGTATAATTAAACATCGCGTGTCGCTATACATTCTATACTACATGACGTCGAGTTCACGTTCGGCCCTGGGTTAACAACAAATGCCATTTCCGGGTCTCGAACCCGTTAAAACACGCGAAGCTGATAGCTCACAATGGGTGTTAATTCACCTTGCAATGATAAATCTCGACTGTACTAAAACGGGTCTCATTTGCATTCCCATTGCCACTATAAATAGTGTTTTACCTGTAGATAACACTAACCTATTAACTAACATTATCGTACTGTTCTAAGCTGTTGTGATGATCGCAAACCCAAATGTCTAGCGGGGGCCATGATTAAAACCCCATCGGTGAAGGCCTATGTCTAGCAACGGACTAAGACGATACAATGATACGTTTGTTAACCGCTCACAATCTTTACATACTAAATATCATGTTTTCAGTTATATCATTTTGTATTTCAGGCGCTGTTAAAAAAGCTATTTTTAAAGAACAAAAAGCATCATCGTATGTTATTTCTTATGCTCGATTTTATTCTTATTATTGCTATTTAAAGAGTTAAATTAAAAACTAAAATTTACTAATTCATTATCATTGTCATCATCTCATCCCTGTTATCGTTTTATTGTAGGCCTGGGCTCTCTTCTCACAATCGAATGGGCGAAGTATGCAGTCCGCCATGTTGACCAAACGTGGGTACTTTAAAGACTGATTGGTTCCAGATATTCGTTTACAAATTTTAATTTAATTCAGCAGTCAACGACATGCCTTTTCCCATATACCTAACGCCTGCGTGGAATGAGGCGCACCTATTAATAATTAATTATCACATCTCATAAATTGTTCGCCAACCAGCGTCTGACTCGGACGGTATGCTATGAAAATAATTTACTAATAAATAAATAAGTCCTTTTCCTTCTTAGAAGAAGCCGTTTCCGACAATATCATGATAGAAAGGTTGTCGATGAGG